>JAAAPX010000159.1:0-71387 GCA_012656285.1 Aspergillus fumigatiaffinis
TCATTTTTCCTTCCCTCGCTTCCTCCCTTGGACATCTTCCCAACCAATTCGATATTATTCTCCTTACTTTTGTGTGGCTTCGGAGCTCAACCTACGGCCTTCAGCACCTCTGATACCGTTGAGAACGAGCACTGTTCTGAGCCTGTCCATTGAGGAGACTGACTGTCCTGACCACTTGGTCACACTCTGAATACAAGCGCGTCGATGCCAAACAATGCAATCCGCACCTACAAGACGATCCGTGTAAGAAACGTGCCTTAGGGAAGAGCCCATCGCCATGGCGATGGAAACACAGACCACCAGCGTGGAGGCTGGTCACGACCAGGGCTCATTGAAATTCTCCCGCTATCGATCCGTCCGAAGAGCAGCCACACAGAAGCAGCCCAAGCAGCTGCATACCTCGATTCCTTCTGCCCCCAGCCCCCCGAGCGCCCCTGCGACTGGATTCCACCATGGGACGACACCTACGGCTGATTCAATCAACCGAAGCATGTCCCGATACCGACGCCAACGCGCTCCGACAGCCCCTGCCATGACGGCGCAGCCTGCGGCGCCAGCCCTTCCGACGCATAAAACGCAATTGAACAGCCACAACCCGCTGCGCATTCCCGAGGATCAGACCGTTGCAGCGACAGCAGCGCAGGTACCGGCGATGGCTCGAAGCATGACGGAACCTACGAAAACTACAACGAACCCGTTCGGCGATGACGCCGCAGCCACTGAGGACTCGGAAGCTGAGCGAGAGAGACACAGGCAGGAGGCGATGGCTCGCTTAACAGGGGAAACTACAAGGCCCGCGAGAGCTGTTTCGGATCATCGGAGAGTGACTCCCCGGCCCGCAGAGGGCCGGCGCAGGCACGATGATGTGCAGGAGGGGTCGCGGCGGCATCACAGGTCGGACGAAACCTCTGAGCCGAAGCGTCGATCTCTCAAGGAGAAAATGAAGCTTGCTAAACCCAAGGACAAGCCGAGCACAGAGTCGTCCGCCGTCAAATCCCCACAGCCTCCCACAGGAAATCATTTTACTGGGGTGGATGCGCCTGTTTCTGCAGTGAATTCAGGGAAGCGCAGCGTCCTGGTCCAATATGGGAGGATGTCAGCCAAGCTGCCCGTCATGCCGTCCACACGGGTTCATGATTTGCTAGTTGCTGCCTCCGAGTGTCTGACAAGTGAGATCGATCCCCCCAAGTTCATTATGATGGAGTCGTTTAGCCAGCTGGGGCTGGAGCGGCCCTTGCGCAGATACGAGTGTGTGAGGGACATCATGAACTCATGGGCATATGATGGGGAGAACGCGTTGATTATTGTTCCTGCGGCAAGCATCGAGTCCTTGCGCCCGCTTGAAGCGCAGAATGTACCGATCGCGCCGCCCGCGGATGTAACAGTGCACATCTACTACTCACAACGGCCCCGTAAGTGGGACAAGCGCTTTGTCACCCTTCATTCGGATGGGCAGGTCACTGTTTCTAAGAAGGAACATGGCAAGGACCAAACGAATGTCTGTCATCTTTCCGATTTTGATATCTATTCTCCCACACCGGATTTTCTGAGAAAGAACGTTGATCCACCAAAGAAGATCTGTCAGGCAATCAAGAGTCAGCAAAAGTCGAGCATGTTCCTCTCGACGGAGAAATTTGTCCACTTCTTCTCCACCAATGACAGGGCAGTTGCCGAGCAGTGGCATCAAGCAGTGCAAATATGGCGCAGCTGGTATCTCGTTCACAAAAAAGGCGCAGCCCAGAGTGAAGATGACGAGGAGGCCAAAAGCCTCCACCAGCAGAGGATTGGCTCTTCTCATTCCAAGTCGAGCCAGCCACCTCAGTTCAAACCCCTGGTCGACCTGGATTCTGTTGCGGAGCAAGAGCGAGCGCCATCGCAGCATTCTTCGCCTGATGACCAGCACAAATCAAGCAAGACCAAAGATATCTTCTCGCGACCGAGACGCTCGCGCGAGCGTGGACCGCCACCATCGTCTTTCCCGAAATCCCTGGCGGAACCGGACACTGCAATGCAGCCTACCGACGGCTCCCCATTCGCCTCGTCAGGACTTCTGGGTCGCACATATACGCAACGTCAACAGGCTATGAAGGAACGAGAAGAGAAGGAAAAGAGGGCCAACGAAGAGCCGTTCAATGCTCACGGACTGGTCGGAAGTATGAGCACACGTCGCGGTCCAGTCAGCCAGCCAGCCAGCCGGTCGAACACGATGACCTCGGCGCAGGCTCCGGACATGGGCGCTGGTGCTGTCAAACGGTCTCTGTCTGTGAACAGAGGCAAACCGCTGGTCGACCTGACTCCGGCTTACCAAGAACCTCCACAACATGCTCGCAAGGGGAGAGGCGTTGCCGTCGAACCAGGCGTCCCGTTGATTGACGCAGCCACGGGACCCGAGCCCGTGGGAGCAATCCCCGTCCCGCCATTGACAACTTGGAGACGCCCACCCGTGCCAGCGGAACCACCGACAACTACAGAAACGCAGACCCGCAAGCGCTCCAACACCATTCGCAGCACCAGCAACCAGCGACACCAGCACACCGCAGCTGCGTCCCCTGTCACTCCCGTGGACAACACGCAACCCTCCGAGTGCCCATTCCTCGCAAACAGCCTCCTCGCACGTTCCGCTCAGCTCGCTGCAGCGCAAAGCAGCGGCCCAGTCGGCCACGGCGTGGCCACCGGCGATCGGAACGCCTCGAAGCCAATGCTGGATCTCACGCCCCCCAACCCGTTCGCCGAAGGCAGCCTGCTACGGAACCTATAGCATCATTTAACGATAACGATTATTACTTGCACCTGTCGATGCGTACTAGCACTCTGGCGTTGGTGTCATGATGACTCATACAACTGGATTTCGGGGGTTTCTTGCTTACTTTACCGTCTTTGATTGCATCTATTTTCTGGCTTCAACTTCGTGTCTTGAATATCTACGCGGATTTCCATGCAATGTACATCAGATACCCTATAGGAGTACTCAATGAATGCAATTCAAGTGATAACTCTAATGGATTTAAATATGCCACTTTCATTAGCTGTCGCATTCATGTCTCCCACCAAGCATCGGCCTGGGAGGTATAGTTCCCACGAAGTTTATTAGAGATTATAGAGTCAATACTGGTCCATGAGAGAACATATAAAGAGAAGATTGATTAGAACGAAACTAAAGTCTATCTTGTAAGTGATTATGGCGATGTCGCCGATTGAATAGTACAGAGAAGTCGGAATGATTAATGAACAGGAATAGTGTAGCAAAGAAAGAAATACAGTAAACAAAAGAACACGTCCAAATGAGCTCGACAGTCAAAAAAATAGGTGAAGGTGAAGCTGTCACTTCCGACCGAACCTCGCCTTAATGCTAGAAAGATCCCACTTCCTAACCCGGAAAAGGTAGTACAAGACAGTCGCCATGAAGATATTAAACACGACATAAGCCCAGATTATCCCGAAATTGCGCCAGCGTTGGGACCATTCGATCTCGCTCGCGGCAAGGTACTGGTCTGCAACGGTCAAGGAGCAGAATTTGCAGTCGGAGGTAGCATCAGGGTTTTGGAGTTGGCCTCCGGCGAGTTTCATATATTCTGCCATGTACTGGTAGCAGGTTTGGTTTGCGGGCGGGTTGAAGACAGACAGTTCTGCTTCTGAGCAGACGACGTTCCTGTCGTGGAGCTGCGTGGACGCCATGCCTCCTACCCAGTAGGTAAAGGGCGAGACGCGATACATGAAGATCCAGAAACCCGGTAGGGCGGATGGGGATTGCATTACGCCGCAGAACGTCAGCGCCATTGAGAAGAGGAGGACGACGACGGGGCTGGCAGTTTCCGTGTCTGGGATTGCTGCAATCACCATGTGGGCGAAGGTGCTGGCGTAAACGTAGAATTGGATGCAGTAAAGCAGAACCAGGCCCTGCCGCTCAGGTGATTGACTGGCGCCCACAACGGGGAAATAGTAGCAGGCAAAGGTGAGAATCCCCATGACGATCTGATATGGGAGTTCCACCACGATATTGGCAATCAAGAAGGCCTTCCATGAGTACGCCTTGCTGGGACGTTCGCGCACTTCGTATAATGATCGTTGGGTGACAAATAGGGGCATAATCTAGAAAAGGCAGTTAATATCATAGTATCCGCAGTGTGATGTGTTTATCTGGTTCTTACCTGCTGAACAAGAGATGCAAAGATAGAGCAAACCATGAATAAGGAGTAAAGGACTGTCTGCATGTCCGCTAGCGATGTTTTGGCATCGAAGAAGGAGAAGCCGATGAACAAGCCAGCCATGATGGCCAGACCCCATTTGGAGGCGATGTATTCTGGCATTCGCCAGTACTGCTGGAAGACACGGCGCGAAACAACGTACAACTGAAACCAGAAAGGCATCGCAAATTCGGTGTGCGCCTGATCATCATCCTCTTGGTGAGTGGATTTCCTTTCTTCGTGGATGCGGTCAATTTCTTCCTGGACCGCCCGACTCTCAGGACTCTGGTTCCAAACATCGAACCAATCCTGTCCTTTGTCGTTGGTTCTGGCGTTGACGACTTCGATCATGTACTCCGCAGGGTTCTCTAATTCGCCGCATTTCCGTCCCCCGTTCGACTCAAAGTAGTCAAGTAGGGTGCGCGAGTTATCCCCCACAGGACCGAAATAGACAGTCTTGCCACCTTTTGCAAGGAACAGTAATTGATCGAACTCCTGAAAGAGAATAGCGCTTGGCTGGTGGATGGTACAGAGAATGGCTTGCCCGCTATCAGCTAACCTACGCAGGAATGAGCAAATAGCCCATGAACTCTGCGAATCCAGGCCACTAATTCAAAATTAGCTCAGACAAATTCATTGAAGTATGAGCCGCCATTATCCGCTTACCTTGTCGGCTCGTCGAGGAAAAGAAGTAGCTTGGGTTTTGCAGCAAGTTCCACGCCGATGGTCAGTAACTTGCGCTGTTCGACGTTCAATCCTTCACCAGGGACTCCAACAATGGCTTCAGCAAATTCCTCCATTTTCAGCATGCGAATCACGTCTTCAACGTAGTCATATTTCTCCTGGATTGAGACCGTAGGTGGTTGACGCAGTAGGGCACTGAAACGCAATGATTCCCGCACAGTAGCGGTTTCAAGATGAAGATCTTGCTGTTGGACATATCCCGTCTTTCTTTGGAAACTCGTGTCCAAGGGTTTCCCATTAACGAACATATCCCCGGTAATGACACCCATACTGGTTCGGTGGGCCAGGACATCAAGCAGGGTAGTTTTACCTGCTCCGCTTACACCCATCAATGCGGTTAGAGTGCCAGGTTTAACCCAGCCGGAAACATGATCAAGAAGGCGTCGTGGTTCCCCTTTGATCTCGATATCATAGCAAACATCACGCCACGTGAATATATCTTGCTGTGGTGGCAGAGTCAGTTCACCCGTGGTTGTCTCAGGCGCAGGTTTAACAGAACCCATTTCGATGCCACTCTCTTCATCAGAAGTGGATTTGACGTTCTCTGCACGCATGTGCTCGGGCTGATGATTGCGCCGGAAGACTAATGCCTCAGCGGTACTGGTGGTGGACGAATTCAGCTCTGAAGCCAGAAAGTAGATGGCCATAAAGCCAATGAGAAAGGCAATCAGGATCCCGAAATTCCGCCAAACGTGATCGTAGCTATACTTGAAGTTGTAGAAGATATAGCGGTCACCACTCACAGTGGTCTGGCCAGCTACAGAGCCAGAAGCAGAACAAGAGAAGCTGTCACCAGAGAGGTCGGCGTAAGCTGGCACAAAACTGGCGCATGGGAAATCACGGCCATGGAACTCATTTGCAACCAGGATCTCAAAGGCATAGTAGATTGGATTGATGTAATGGATCCATTCGAACCAAGGATGCATAGAGGGCACTGGAAGGACATAGCCGGTGTAGACAATCAGCGCAAGGATCAACACGCCAGCCAGACCCATTGCCTGTGAGGCTGTTTTTGTCACCGCAGCCATGGTCCGGAAAACCGCACTCATGACAAACATGATGATGAAAGTGATTAAGAAGTAGATGAAGAACTGTGATGCCTCCCTGCGAAGGTTCGCTAGAAAGTATAGGATGATGTTGAAGACCACAGCAAGGATAAATTTAACTGGAATGTCACTGATCACTCCAGCGATTGCCTCTGTTGAAGGATGATAAAATGCGTAGGACACCTGCTTCTCAACAATTGGGCGTTGGGCATACAGACTGTTGATTTCCGACATCGCTGTCAATGCATTCAGTAAGACTGCGAAGAACAACGTTGCGCCCCGTGATGACAAGCCTGCTGTAGTGTCGGGGGATCCATAAAAGACGGAACCGATAATGAGAGCCATGACAATGTTACCAATCACCGTTGATAGGGTTGAGGAGATATCGTTCCACAATCGTTGGTATGCTCGTCGCGTGTTCAACTTGATCTGCATTGGTACGCTGATCAAGTACGGGGATCCTGGCCGGCTGTTTTTGGACTGCACGTCCTGCTTCCTCTTTCCAAAGTGAGCGGCAGCTTTCTCATCGTCGCCGGGGGGATGTAAGGCCTCAAATTCCTCAATTTGCTCCAGTAGACGTTGATACTCTTGCGACTGGAGCCAGTACTTCTCAAAATCTTCTGGTGTATGGGGAACGACTTTCTCCATCCCAGCGTGGGGGCGTCGCTCCTGCGGATTCGTGATTGAGGTGAGAAAGTCTCCTGTCGTTTGTCGAGGAGGGCATTCCCAGCCTTGCCGTTCGAAAAAGCTCTTTGCGGCGGACGTTGGCCCGAAGAAGATTTGACGCCCTTCGTAGAGGACGGTGACATTGTCAAAGAGGTCATATATACTTTGACTGGCCTGGTAGATTGCCACGGCATGCGCAGTTCCTGCCAGATCGGCCACTAGTCGGAGAGACTCTATGAACTTGAGAGCGGTGGCCGAGTCCAGTCCACGAGTGGAATTATCCCAAGCTGCGAGAGGCGTAGCAGCAAGAGCCATTTCCGCTTCACCCGAAAGTTAGCACACTAGCGGTGCCTCTGGGAAAGGGAGCAGATACAGACTGGAACATACCTATCGAGACTCGTTTGCGTTCGCCTCCGGAGATTCCACGAACAAAGTCATTTCCAACTTTCGTGTTATAGGTATGGCTCAGGCCAAATACCGCCATAATTACCTGTGCTGCGTACTTGGCATGCTCGTCCCGGGACATACCGCGGAACCTGTGTGCGGGAGTGCGAGCGGCGGCTGCAAACTCGAGTGTTTGTCCCACAGTAAGATGGGGGAAGTGCTTATCTACCTGCAAGAAAGAACAGTTGAGGTTAGCGCAAGCGCATGTGCGAGCACGATTCCTGCAGGCTTACCTCCTGGTTATAGACAACTTCGCCTTTGAACTCTTTCATCATGCGTGCTTGAGAGACGCCTTCAAAAACCCCATTAGTGATGAGAAATAACAGCAGAGAATGGTTCAAAAGAGATTGGTACCGTTGTAATGTAGAACACTCGTCGGATCAACGTCAAGTCCATGGGTCTCGCCGCAGAGTGTCTTGAGGAAGGTGCTGCAACCTGCTCCTGGACGCCCAAGCACCAGCAACAGCTCGCCACTCTTCATCAGGCCATTGAAGGACTTGAGGATCAGTCGAGACGGAGAATGCCTCTGGCGAAGCAGTTCCGGGAGTCGGAAGGGCAACGCCAAGCTCGAACCAACCGTGTCCTGTAGCTGAAGGGCGGCCCCAGATCCAGAGACATTCAATTGTTTGAAGACAATCCCGGCCTGTGGAGGCGAAAGACCTCTCCCTTTGGCGTCTGTCACGATCGTTCTGAGCCACTTTTCCAGATTGAATTCCACTGACTGCGGATCCAACGCAGGGTCATCCTCCGCTACAGCGGGCGGGGTATGTACATCTGGGGCGCCTGCCTCTGACCGTCTGCGCGACTTCTCCGACTGCTGGGTGGCAATCCGCCTCAGGTTCTCTGTCTCATCTGGTCTGATAAGGCCCATGGGAGATCTGACCGTAGATTCGTAAGTGGTTTCCTCATCTTGAGATCCAGGATCCTCAAGTAAGTACTTGTCCTGACTGTTGGCGCTCATGATATGGTCGTGGTTGACCGCTGATACACCCAGGAAGGTGAAGGAATAGGGGAAATGTATTGATTGCAATCAGAACCGATCAACTAGTGAGTATCTCTGTTTCAATTCCTTGTCGAATATCAATCTCCCAGGCCTTGAGCGGGGGATGTGGTTGACTATTATTATTATAATGTCACGGCCGTTCGCCTTTCTTCGTCCGGAAGCTACCCTTCCGACAAGTCCAACGGACATTTTCACCTTCATTTTCTCCGAGAATTAGGAATATGAAGACATCCCACGGATACATAGGTGGCACCGCGAGGGTGATAATCCGTCTTGCTTCCATTTCGGGCCCAATTGTAGGTCAAATCGGAGATATCGAGTACCGGGACCGAGAGGCGCAGTTTCCAATTGGACCCAGAGCACCCAGGGTTTAATGATGTACTATTGCCTGATAGACTTTGCATCTTGCACGTTCCTCTAGTAGTCGAGTACACAAAGTAGTTGGATGAGGATCTAGCAGATGCTTGGCGCTGCCACAACTCCGCTGACTCAGCGCGTTTCCACGATAACCCCGAACACCAACTGGAGAATGAGCATAAAGACGCAGCCTTTGGGGTCGGTAAATCATCAATAGATCATTCGGCAGTCGGGACTAAATTTATGTCTTCTCCCGGTCCCGACGCCTAGAACTGTCCACCATCTCTTCTGGATGCTCGGGAATACGCACGTTGCTAATCTAGGACCCACACTGTCCACACACTACTGTCAGATCAGTCGATCATCTACTAGTTAACCTCAAAAGCCGATGATTAAGCGGGTTCCGCTTCCTCGTCATCCCGGCGTACTGAGCTAAGTTGAGCGAATGGACATACCTCAATATGTCAGTGCGCTAAATAAACCGTCGCTGTTGAGTAATCGGACCTTGCTGATTCTTCAAGCTGTGATGAACTTGGCTGACGAGGAAACCAACACACTTCTCAGATGCGGTTGTTTTCCACTGGTCGAAGAGTGACAGAGTAGCATCATTGCGGGTACTTGTCCTGCTTAGATTGAGAGTGACCATACCCCTGGCAATATAATTACTGGTCGCAACAATATGAATCATCCTGGAAGGGCGATGCCCATTCAAAGGTTGAATGGCAATGATGGCGCGAACCGCCCACGCCGTACCCGACGTACATATGCTTGCGACTCCTGCAGCATCAAGAAGGTCTGCCCCTGACTACGGGTTGAATAGTCTAGCTATTCTTCTAACCAGTGGGATCTGGTATCCCATTTTTCATCTAGATCAAATGTGACCGCGCAACGCCCCAGTGTGACTGGTGCTATCATCATAACATCCCCTGTACCTTCACGCGCAACCGAGATTCCTCGCGCTCATGCTTACGCCAAACTCGGAGTGATAAGTATGAACCTCTGGCTTTTCTTATATCCCTTTATATTCATACCTGATAGTTACGTTGCGTCGATAGTGATCCTTATTGACTCGATTTTCCAGCAGCAGTTCGCCTTCCCCACATGCAAGTAAACATATGAGACACGGTATGTCTGTATTAAACACAACCCATATCTACCCCAACATTGAGTGTTCTTGATTATACTAACATTGCCCATTGCATGGATCAAAGAAAGAAAAACTCTGCCTGAAGTACCCCTTCCAGAGTGCGGTCCCCAGGCTGTGGCGCCCCAAGGTTTCGGGACCGATATATGCCTTGCTGGACAGACTCTCGGGAATATTTGTGCATTCAATGGCTTGCCTTTCTTCTCTCCAAGCGGGTTGGAATGGATTCGAGCTCGTACCGGCGGGGACGGATCTCTAGACCGATATTGCAGCATGAAGCCTATCACCTGGCCGCGGTTAACTCAGAAACGTACCGAGGGCGACCGACGATTATCGCTGCCGGATAAGTCGCTTCTTTTCGAACAGATAGAGGCTTTCCAAAAGTCAATTTGTGGCCAGTTCTTGCCTCTTGTTAACCGAGCATGTTTTGAGTACACTATCCGAGCGGCCTACGAAAAGGAATTGTCAGACATCTCGCCTGGGCTTTCCAGCGCCAGGGTATGTATATTTGCCTTTATGGCCCTGAGTTCATTCTTTGCTGGTCAATCGCATGTTGACAACATCGTGACTGCCGATGAATATGCCCGCGAGGCTCAAGATCTATTACCAGAGATGCTCAACGAGTCAGTAACGTTGGACGGGTTGCAGGCACTGACCATGCTGGTAAGACCATCGTTCTACTTCAATCACTCACCTGTGTATGGGGATCTTGATAATTATACATAGCTAACATTTTGAGGAAAAGTGCCTCTGCTGTCAGGCCACATCTGGAGATATGCTCAGTATAGAGCTTATGTTGTCCACGGCCACACGCTTCGTCTTTCACCTCAAAGGCAACGTCTACCCCGAGGATATAGAGGGCGATAATCTGGGTGCAAAAATGCACGTCAGGCATCTTTTTTGGATCTGTTTCACCCTCGACAAGCTGTTCAGCTTGCGCACAGGCCTTCAACCCTTTATCGACGTGACAAATTGCGATCTAACGCTTCCTCGAATGCAGCCGGTGAATGGCGAGCTGGAAAGCTTGCAGCCCTTCTATCATCAACACAACCACGCTATGTTTCTCACCCTCATTCGCCTGTCTCTAGTCCAGTCGAAGGTCTATCATGGCCTATACTCCTTCTCCGCCCAACGCCAAAGCGATGCGGATCTCCTAGCTACCATCCGCAGCCTGGACATCGCGTTGGACGAATGGCGGTCTTCAGTGCCCACGTTCTCGGGCCAATCTACACAGAACGAAAATCGCATGGCCGATTTCCTTTTTGAAATGCAGTACCACTACTGCATGGCTGCCATCCATCAGACAAGCAGCCGGTGCACTGCCTGGGTTCGGAACCAGGACACCCGCGCGGCGGGCTCGAGTCTTGCCCTCAGCGTAGCAGCCAGTCGGTCTGTGTTACGAAAGTTCCTGGAAACGGATCCACAAAGCGAGGGACAATTTCTCTTGTAGGCGGCCAATCATATGTTTGGATCAATGTTCCCGATACTAATATCCCTGAAAGGTTTGCCTTACCAGAGCTCTCCACATCTGCCATCCACCTTTTCTCGAATATCCTGATGTGTCCTCTGGAGGACCGAAACGACACTGACTTATCTTTGATGAGAGTAGTACTTGAACATATTGGGAAGCATATATGGAGGCAGACGCCAACCACATTTACCGCCCAGGTCCGTCTTGTGGAAGAGTTTATGGGCGACCTCTATCATCTAGCTGAGATGGCAATCCTCAAGGCCCGACGGGAAAGTTAACATTGATACCAAGGCGTACGCCAATATCAAATCTCCAATCTGTTCATTCCAGCCTTTAGCTTTATCCTTCCCTCAAATCTCACGGTAAGATAGTATGTTACCAAGGCACTGGACTCGAGAAGTCAGAGCACAATATTGCACCACTCTTACGCCAACGCTCCTGTCTCCAAAGATCAAGCTTTTTCCAACCCGGCACTATTTCCCGCACTTCGGTTCCTGCAGTAGAATACTCTTGTACACCAACAGGCAACAGTGTTCTTCGACCACGTTCTAAGCTTTGCCAAGCTCATGGACTGCTGGGGTTTGGCAATGGCTGCATCCGTCGAAGCTTAACTACTCCCACAACAAGGGGGAAGTTACTTCCTATTCGCATTGGGTGTCCCATCAAATTTCAAATGGGATGAGCTTCGGTAAATTATCGCGATGATAGCAACGCTGCCTAGTTCCCCGCAGGGGCCTCGTGGATGTTGTTCGAGTGGTCATCCCACCGTGATATGAAAGGTATTTATTGTGCAGTCGACCATATCGCAGTTATTCTACACATCGGCACCGCTCATATCTCTTCTCCGTCACCTCCCATCCATCGTCATGGCAAACTTCAAGAAGATGACTCTTACTCTGACGAGCCTGGTCCCAACCATCCTGGCCTCCTCTGCTCCTACAAAAATGACTGTTGGCGTCATCGGCGGTATGATCACTACGGCACCATATACCGCAATCGAATTCATGCATGCTAACAATATACAAGACTTTGGCTGGACAGGCTGGAGACCCGCTCCCCTATTATTCTGCAACGGAGTCATGCCCCGTCTGATCGCCAACAACATCACCATCCCCCGGGAGGTCCAGAACGACTGTGACCCGGGCGATCGCGCCGCCGTCTCCAATGCAACAGCTTTACAAGGCAGGTTTCAGCACCAGTCCTCAAAAGCCAAAGTCCGCTCTACTAACCCTCGACCAGCCGACACGGCCGCCTACATCGGCAAAGTCTGCGAGAAGAAGAACTGCAGCGCCTTCCTCTCCGTCGGCGACAACTTCTACGACAGCGGCGTCGACTTCACCACCGGCGGCATCATCCGCTTCCAGGAAGCCTGGGTAGACATGTACCGCGGCGGCGTCTTCGACAGCGCCACCTGGTACCAATGCCTGGGCAACCACGACGTCGTCAAGGGCCAAAGCGGCGTAGACTTCGAGACGAAAGTTGCGCCCCTCTACGACTCACGCTGGTACTTCGGCACCACAGGCCAGCCATACTACACCTACGACCTACACGGCGCAGACTGGACCGCGACGTTCGTAGTCGTCGACTCAGACTGCTTTATCGAGAAGTACCAGGCCAGCACATCCGTCTATCAGAACTCCTACACAAAGCAATGCCACGCCGAGCGGGCCACGCAGGTCGCATTCCTCGAGCAGGCCTTCGCGGCCTCCAAGGCGGAATGGAAATTCCTCCAGCTCCACCACGGGTACATGTCCGCAGCGACGAACAACACCGACGTCGCGCCTCTGATCGCCGTCATCGAGAAGCACGGCGGCGTCGTCCTCAACGGTCACGACCACTGTCTCGCGCACTTCTATAACAATAACACGAACTTTATTCTTGCCGGCGGTGCGGGGTATCCCCAGGCTGGGGACTGTAACTACGGGGTGCCTCTGGGCCCGTACACCAAGTGGCTGGGCGCAAACTCGCAGTCTGCAGCTAATGGATTCGTCACGATGGACATTTCCCGCGAGGAGGTGAATGTCGAGTACTATGCCCGGGATATGAAGTTTGGAGGAGGTGATCTCTACCCGGTCAAGAACGATATGACTCCTTCGTATTCGTTCAAGATCAAGACCCATGCTCGATGATTTTGATTCCGGTGTATTTACTAGTCATCGCCATGGATATGAGGCCGAGTGAAACTATCAATGGACAATCCAAGTAACCTGTAGACATCCAAAACGATTCCACGCAAATCTCCAGTCTACCGCAGCTGTTTGGGTTGAGTTTAAATTCACCGTCTTCAGTGGGGTGTACTCATTACTTTGCTATCTGGCTACAGTAGACATGAGTGCTCGTACTTGACGGATTGCGTGCAAATACCTGCCGACTTCCAAGGCATCAAATAGCGCTATCGCAGCTGATGATCTCACCTACACCACTATTAATATCTCAACTTGACAATATCTGGCAGATATGCTGAGCTTAAAGAATAACATAGGACGTGTCATGGTATTGTAAGGAACCTAAGAGACAAAAGCATTTCAACACAATCTATACAATCCAACGACTCGCATAACAGGGAATCAAGTGACTACCCAATGCCTGAATGAACGCTATTTAATCGTGAAAGGGACATAAACTGCCGTAGAGCCACATCATAAGCATCTAACATGTCCAACGCCGTGAAAATGCAGAAAACACCACACTACTGAGCCTGATAGACCTTGAAACTCTTAAACTCCCAGTAAGCCTCGGTGAGATTGGCAGGGTTGCGCGCAACAAAACTGCTGCACGTGCCAGGACATTTGTATAAATGAGTGTAGAACTGAGGCTGTGCGCCCAGCTGGCCACAGAGATCGATATTGGCAATGATACTCTGGTTGCTGAAATGGGATGCAATATCGCAGTTGGTATTGGGAAAGTCGGCCAAGGCAGTTCCCCAGGTTGATGGATCCGGGATGTTATCGGAAACGTCGTTCGGTATCGAACCTCGAGGGAAAAACCAAGTTCGGATGCCAGCAGAGCGAAGCTCCAGAGCATAAACCTGAACTTTTTAGCATGTTGAGAAACTGCCCTGGAATTTAAGACTTACACCTCCCCCGTTGTCATTGAATTCAGGTCCATAAGAGGCAGGTGGAGCTTGGACGCCACAGCCCGCATTGCCATGAGTGCTATTGTCACACTGGTAGTACAGCGCATGCCCTATCTGCTTCCGCTTGGCCTTCATGTCACAACCGGGGGTCGTATGCAGAGTGACTGCATTGCCTTCAGTGCCTCCGTTGTTCGCCTCCACAACATCAATCTCGCCGTTCAGTGGCCAATTGTACGTATCACTGAGCCATAGAGCGGGCCATGTCCCGCATCCATAAGGCGTATGGACGATATCAAAAATGAAAAGGCCAGTATCGTAGGACTTCTTGGACTCCAGTCGAACAGACCGTCTGCCATTGCTTGGAGACTCTTTAGATGTGTCCACCCTCAGAATGACAGAGGACTCCGTAGCATAGGTCAAATTCAGCTTTCCAGCTGTGATCCTATCCACATATCTGCCCGAGAATCAATCCAAGCTCTCCAAGACAGAAATCAGAAGAGAAATACTTACTGCACGAATCCGTTCGTAGGATCCTTATCCGAGAAATAATTAAACTTGTCCAGAAACGTCGGCCCCGAGTACGTATCCAACAATCTGTAGTCAAGCCTTGAATATTCGGGATACCGATTGGCCCTCGTTCCCTCTACAGCCCCTACAATAGCACCGATAAGAACCACGACAAGCACCGCACCGGCAATGAGCTTCGCGCGCAACGACCACCCGTGAGGATTCCACCACGGCTTTGCGGCCTCAGACGATGCATTTTCCTGAACGCCGAACGAAGCAGGCTTCGACGTTTGGTGCTCATCCATTCCGAAATGGGCGACCTGCGTTGAGACGCCGCCATATCGACTGTAGTCGTCGGCGGCGCCGGTGTACGGCTTTTCAGCCATATGCTGCAGATTTAATTGCGAGTACACGATTATCGGGGAGTCAGAACGCAATGTATATCAGTAGATTGAATCGAACAGCGTTGAGCTAGGTACTTGATGATGAATGGAGTTGGCTATGGAAAGGTGGAATGTCACGAACGAAGCCAGGATGAAGTGAGGGGTGTCGTCATGCACAACGTGAGAAGCTGCCACCGATCATATCCAAATTAGGAAGCCGGCATGCACGGCTGCGTGCAGCAGCATGAGCTGTGCTACACTGCACAATCTGTAATCTAGGATCGAGTCAAGCAGCCTTGTGCACTTGGCCCAAGATTAGATCTATTAGGGATCATTTTCATTTTTTCGTTTGGAGTTAATATCGATCAACTGAGGCGTACTCCGTACACAGAGCCCAAAAGGCCACCAGATGTAGATACTGTCTGAAACAAGCAATGTATGTACTGTGTGGTCCCTGACGCTAGACCGAAAACAGACACAGCTTCCCTATCCGGCAAGGTACCTGACACTAAGTAAATTTCATACAGACTGTGTATTCTTGCTTTGTGCAAGACATCCTACCAGAAAGTAGGCTCCACCTAAGGTAACAACACACGTCACTATGTAGAAAGTACCTTAACAAAGCAGTTGTTCAACAGACTGCTCATCACTGCCGAGGTACGAATATTCTGTTGGTGGCAGATGCGAGGCAAGGGCAAGAGAGAAAGCGAAGCTTCCGCCAAGACTACAAGCCCCTTCGCTGCGAAGCAATCACCCAGTTACATCAAAAAATCACTGCAAAGCGGGACTATAGAATCATACACCATCCCCTATATAAGATCCATGTCGTAATACCAACGAATCTTTAGTAGATATTGATGATAGGTTTACTCACCCTTGAATCCTCCTCATTGAGGGGATTGGGAACGGAAAATGTCTCACCTCGGAGTTGACTTCTACTGTGGATAAGGATGTGCATACATACAGATACGGCGCACCGTTTGCATCATGCAGTGCAACTTGCAAATTTTGGCATTCCATGTCAGCTAATTTCAAAGTCAAAGGCAGAAATTACATAGTAGACAGAAAGCCGAGTAAAGTCCTTTGCAGATTTCATATCTTGAGATTCAGTCCAATAGTTGCTGCCTGGAGTCGATCCACTATGTTCTAAAACAATCCTTCGCTAGCTTTGGTCGATCTCAATTTCTGTTTCAGCTGTCTAAGAAGACTGGCAGATCCTTGTAACATACCATTTTGCCCTAATTAATGTGTACTGATGTCTCGGGGCTTTAACAGGGAACAATTCATGATTATGAACAGCCAGCTGTGTTGCTTAAAATATAAAGGTAAGTGGTCAACCATATCTATTTAATGACAAGATCTCCCGCCGTGAGGATATCGAAACAACAATAACAAGTCCTCGCCAAGTAACAGACGCTCAATAAACAAATCCCTGATTTATATGTGAAGACTTCGAATAGTATGTGCAACCCCAACAGTACGGCGCCAGACACCTGGAATGTGTCTGGCAACCCATATAATTAAATAGCACTGGTCTATCCCTCGTTCAAATGACAAACTCCTACCGCTGGGACCTCTGGGATTTTTGCGACCGCATTGTCGAGTGCCGGCGGATGATATTGTCCCCGTTTGTCCATTGCGCTGCACCCCTGTCCTTATCCTCGGCGCCTGTTGCGACACCATTCTCTGTCCGCGCTTGCGAATGAGTCCGGTCCATCCCAGACATGGTGCTGAGGTTGGAGACCCGCCGACGCATTCGTCTCTCAACCTCCTGCAGATCCTTGTCCTTGAGAGATTCCGATGGAAGCAAGATTGCACGGTCGAGGGCGTATGGAAGACCACGGTGTCGACCACGGATTTGCATTGCAATGATAATGAGCTTTGACAAAACCTTGAACTGGCCACTGAAAGACGTGTTGACACTTGGATATCCGAATGACAGGCCAACGGTACCATAGGCGGAGATAATCTCGAAGAGCACTGCCCACATCTGGAAAGAATAGTCGTCCTGTGACTGTAGTCGGCTGCCCTCCACGATGGCAATTACGAACAACCCGAGAAAGACATACCACAGGTCAAAACTCAGCTGCCTTCTTAAATGGAACCCGATGTAACTTGGGGGGGTCTGTGGTTCGTCTTCGTCCTCCCCCGCATAAATGCCGAGACTCTTCTCCTCGTAGACATTGGTTCTTCGCATGGAGATGGCGATGGGGAAAACCGAAATATACATCATAATCATGTAGGAGACCTGAATTGCAGGGTGAAGGTCCGCTACGCTCACCACGCCAAATCCAGCAGTCCGAGTGGATGCTGCTTGGAAAAGGCCGTCGAGTACCCGAATGCCCGGTGACAAAGAGGTAACAGTCGGATCGTTCAAGTCGAGAATAATAAAGAAGATCAAGTCAATCCCGTTCAGCGCCACGAGGATGGCGAACAGCCACCAGGTCGCGTTTCGCGGGAAGAGTAAGGTAAAGCATCGGCGAGGGTGATCCAACAGAAACTTGAGCTCCTCCCAAACGGCGCTCTCGCGTGGGACAACTTTCGACAGGATCCAGATGATCAACCGGAGCATACAGGGAAAGCCGGTGTTGCCAATAATGATAAGAAAAGTCATGAGGAGAAGAGGAAATACAGCTGTCTGGAACGAGGTCATGGAGTCCGGGGTCAGCGTGAAGCCGACGTCGTTGAAAGCAGATCCCGCAGTGAAGATGCCCCACCAAGGACGACCTTGTCCGATTTGCTCAACGACCTGACCCCAGCGAGTGGTCATGATCCAAGGGACGAGGCAGACCATTCCCAGGATGTGAAAAAAGAGATAATAAGAAGTCAGGACAATGGCCAGAGTCTTCAAGGCTCGGTATTCGATGCCTCCCAGCTCATCACGCTGCTCTTCGGTCAAATCAACGAAGTTGGAATTTCGTGCAACAGTAGCGTTCCAGCTGAGATATGGAAGAGTCGTACGCTCCCGTTCTTGGGTCAAGGAGCGAACAAGATTGCTAAGAGTAGGGCGTCGTGACCTTGAACGCTCCAGGGCTGATGTATCGTTCAGATCTTTCGTGTCCCGAAAAGTGGGACGTGTGTCTAGACGGGGGAACGTCGAATTTCTGGTTCTCGTCTGCTGTATGTCCGGTTCGTTGATGGTGATGTGCGGCCCTTCCAGCGGTCCAACTTGGTCGGACTCCTCCGAATTCCGAGAGCTCTCGTCGTCAGATTCGCTGCTATGCGTCCGCTTAGATCCCTCGCCTTCATCATCTGCTTCATCCAGGACCTCGGGGACGCCGCCGCGGTCGTACTCCCGAGGGCTGGGAATGCGCAATGCCCCTTTATCCTTCCGTTGTTTCTCCAGGAAAGCAATGTGATGCTCAGGATCCAACTGCGTCGGCACCCGAAGACTGCCCAAGCCGAGCCCTAAAGTGCTATTCGGACCACCCGTCTGAACCTCCGAACTGTCCGCTCTATCAAATCGGGAAGGCGAGCCTGGAGTCGATCCATACTCGGGGGTTCCAGCAGCCGCCTCGCGACCTCTTTCATTGGATCCCTGGGTGTTATTGCGCAGCACAACAATCGGGCGAGAACCAATACCAGCTTCCTCCCTTCCCAACGAAGTTGCGTCCTTATCGCGACTCAAGGTTCGCATTCTCGTCCTGGTAGAACGCATCGCTCGAGTATCCTGCACGATGTGTTGAAACCGCTTCTCGAACCAATACAGCCGGATGAAGACGAGGACGGAGTGGATGAAAATCGGCGTCGTGAGCATGGAACTGAAGTAGAGGATCACCTGCTGGTACGTTTTTAACTTGTTGAAATCTACCGTATTGAGACCGCTCTGGGTTGCCGCGCCGGAACAGAAGAAGAGGATGTCAATATAGGCAAGATCACCTCCTGGATAAAGCATAATGGAAGTGATCAGTGTCATGGCGATGATGTAGATGTAATGCACTGAGATAAAGTTGAGATGAAGCCCGCTTATCAGCGGAATGCGGGACTTCATCGAAGCCAACCGCCGAAGCACTGGAGTATACATTGTGACAGTAACTGGAGGACAGCGGGTGTCTCGCAGAGACTACCCAATTCTGTCCACGTAGAAACCTCTGCGGTCAAATAAGCCGTCGATGAGACTCCCCGAGAACGAAGAAACAAGGTAATGTTCTTCGAGGAGGGGTTTAAGTTGAAAGGACGTTGATCCGCCGCCACACGAGAGATCTACCGCACGAATTCCGTCACTGCAAATCTCCGAAGCTGCGCGCAAGTTATGGGTGCAGAACAACTCCCAGAACCAACCAGTGTTAGCCTCGAGTCACTGGAAAGTAGTAGTTCAGGAGAAGACAAGCAGTCATAAAAGCCAAGAACATTGTGGAGCAGGACAACCAGGCAGAACTGAATTGAGAATTGCGGTGGCCCTAGAGGCAAGAAAAGGCATAAGAAAACCAATCTCAGTACTGAGATGTATAGAAAAGAGTAGATAAGACTTGGGAAGAAGAGAAGTGGAAAGGAGAAGAAATGGCAATGGACAGTCGTAAGACTAAGGAGAAAATTGCGATGGACCGGGGTTGGTTCAGGAATAGGTTTAGAGGGTGAGTGCGAGATTTTGCCTATCAAAAATCGAAATAAATGCTAACATGACGACGGAACCGAATAATTAATTAATCGCTCACTGGGGGCGTTGATTTAGTGGATCTGCGGAAGCAAATCCAGATTCCAGACTTGAACAAATCCAGTACGGAGTAAGCTTGGTGTGTATTATTATTCTGTTCCATGTTCACTTAGAGGAGTACTCCGTAGCTGACTCCTAAACTGTTCAGTGCGCACACCTACCAGTAGCGGTAACGGCCGAGGGATGACCAGTCCCGACCATCGGGTCAGCACTGTGATGGCTGCGACCGGCCGGACTGGACCATCTGGTATGTCTGAGGAATGTATCGTTACGGTCTTGGCCGCTCGTTTCGATAGCGGCTGTGCTCTCGGCATGGCCATACAAGGATTTGTGCATATATCACCAGGCTAATACCTGCAGGTTGCTGTCATGATGCTGATCACCCTGGGTAATATCAATCCTGCTATTGATAGATTGATAGACATTACAATAGAAGCGGTATACACTATGCAAGCCACTGATAACCACTGGTTGGAACATAGTTTTCCTACACTACTGGTGAAACACCTACGAGCAAAGTCAGGGACGGTAACTTACGTCCAAAACAAATTAAAATACCTTGTCTGATTTGTGACCTGAGTTCAGTTCCTTCCTGTCTTTTGCAGTTTGCCTAGGACGTTTCAAGTGGGGATGCACTTGTTTCTCGGTACCACAAATACGCACTCTAAATAGATTAAGCTTTGACCTGTAATTTACTGTGCACTTTACAGAGCCCAAACCGTTTCGGTCTACCTCCCTAGAGTGAGATAATATATCACTCTCTTTATCGACGTTGGAGCAGACAAAAGCTCTTCTACATATTACAGCATCCACTCTGATTCGAGTAGTCTAGTTGGATGGTTCTGCTGCGGCCCGCATCATTAGGTGCTTTCCGACAGGCCGAATCATTCCCGAGTACCCCTAGCCCATACCTTACTGCCCTGTTACTACTGGCATGAACTGAGCACTACTCCGTAGGTTGAGGTACTTGAGCTACTCTTGAGCAGGGCATGCAAGCTTCCGTAAGTGACTGAGGGCAAGCGACTTTGCAGCAGATTGAAGGAAATGGGTTGTTTTTGAAGTAACGACTTCATCCAATGCACCAGGCCATGCCGCATGCATCAGTACAAAGGTGATCAGCGCAGGACATGTTTGACGATAAAAAGGAAAAATCCCGGGAAATAAATCTATTAGCGGTCGGACTCACTCATGCAACAGACTGCAAAAGCTAAACCCCATAGCAGGACACGACCAATCACTACGCAGCGTGGCTAGACTCAAATGCTCAATCTTGCCCACCGCTTATTCTAATCAATAGTAACCCCAAAAAGGCGACGCAAAATGTGAAATCCTCAGAATCACCGGCGCAAGTTCGGGCAACAGCAAAGGTAATCGTCTCGGCTTCCATCCCTCCTCAATAGGTAATCGCTCCTCACCGAACAGCACTTGTATATACTCCTCCGGTACACGGTACGGAAAGCCCCGACCAAATATACACTGAACCGCTCCCAGCTCCGCGCATCCACTGAAGTTATTGATTTTATCAAACTCCAAGGCCGGGTTGTCTCTCTTCTGCTCGTCGTATCGAATCTTGCGATACTTACCGAAAGCCGACGCGCTGAAACCCCTCTCTGTTTTTGGGGCCGCGAGGAATCGCTCCAGGAGGTCTGGGTTCACGCGCGTGCAGTCGCCCAGGGCGCGGTCCTGTCGGGTTACAGAGACATCGTGCTCCACGGCGTGAGGCCGGCCGACCTGGTCCAGGTTCAGCACGGGTACGCCGTCGTCGTTGACTTGGTCTTCATCTCGTAGTCCGAGCCGGGCCCCTTTCTTCGGGTCGTCAGAGTGAACTTTGAATGCGCCGTTAACGAGGATCGCGTTGACATCGATGCCCATGCCCAGGTAGCGTAGCGCAGCTTTTAACTCGGCGGCGGTGATATTGCGGCCATTGCGTGCGATGATCCCGTGGTTTGCGAGCGAGTTGAGAACGGGGCATGGAGCCCGTAGATCGTCAGGTCCTGCTGGGCGGTAATCGCCTTTGCGAAGAGAAAGTTCCTTGGAATCTGTGACTTCTGCCATTTTTGACAGAGTTGTAGGTGGTAATGGACAAGGACAGGTGTTGGAAGAAGCCCAGTATTTATGCCACTTGGAGGCTCAAAATATCAGACTATCAAGTGACCGGTAGTGAAAGGTCAGATGAAGGTTCTGTGAGTTGATGAGATGATGCATGCCTCCTGAGGAGCATCAGAGGTTGTCATCAGCCGCTTGCGGCAGGTGACTGATAGGGGGCTTGGTTGTTACACAGCCCTACTATTTTGCCTCGTGTTTATCAGATGCATCACAACAGGTAAACGGAGAGATCATATCCAATCTCAAGATTCGCTTTCTCTGGTTAGTATTAAGAACTCTGCAGGTTGCACAGACCCTCGTTGCTTTTCTCCATGATTCCGTTGCTCCAAGATCGACATCATTTTCCGGACTCTGAAGCAAAGAACACATAGGAACTAGAATAAAAACGATGGTAAAGCTCAAGTTTGGAGTATAGGACAGCATATATACAATAGATCTAATCAACCTCAGCTAAACTGGTCCACCAATTCCTGTATCGACTGATTCACCTCATGCTCCGTCTCCCACCCCAACATGTGCCCGGCCCCTTCAAAAACCTTCCATGTAATCCCCTCACCAATCTCCTCTTTCAAAAGCTCCCCATGACGAAACGTAAGCATTCTATCCTCCGTCCCATGCAAAACAAAAATCCGCTCCCTGCCCACCGCATCCCCCAGTGCCCTCAACTGCTCTGCAGACTTATGGTGAAAGTAACAAGCAGTCACCTGCAACAAGAACCCCTTGGGCGTATACGACTCCGTATCCGCCTTCTTTCTCAAATGCCCCGCCGCAAAGCGATCCCTCTTCGTCGGATAATTCAACGCAGGATCCTCCTTCTCCGTATCCGGCTGCGCCAGAAACTCACTCGCAAATAGCGTCGCCGCGATCCGGTCGATCTCCACGTCCACATGCCTCGGGATGAACATGCTCGCGCGCTGCTGCAGGTTCTCGAAGAAGGGCGTTGTGCGCACGAGTCGCGGAGCCGTACAGCAGAGCGTCAGGCTGGCGAGTCGGTCCGGGATGAGCATCGCGACTTCCTGCGCGATCATGCCGCCCATGCTGGCGCCGATGACGTGGATGGAGCGTGTTGCGGGCGCTTTTAGGTCGATCCAGCCTAGCGAGCTGACGAGGTCCACGACATCGCGAGCCATCTCGCTTGTGGAGTAGAAGCAGGTGGGTTTGTCGGATTGGCCTACGCCGCGATTATCGAACACCAGACAGGAGTATTTCGAGCCGTTGAGGTGGCCGAAGTACTTGGTTTGGCGCTTCCAGTCTTTCAGGACGGCATTTAAGCCCATGATCCACTGGTTGGCATTAGCATCGTACTTTTCCTGAGAATAACTTGCAGCGGGATTACTGCATGCGCGAAAGCGATGAAAATACTGACAACTAGCTTCACGGGTCCCGTGCCATGGATCTCGTAGTTGAGATTGATCGGGCCTCCGCGCCTGTTCTGAGCCACCAGGGCCCGTCCCGAGGTTGTGGGAGGGAGTTTCCAGTCTACAGTCTCATATGCTGGATGAGCGATGATCTCCTGAGCTGTTAGAGGCGCCATTTTATGTTGCTGTTCAAGCCTCCAGGGTTAACTAAGTTTACACGTTATAAGATGCAGCCGACGTTCCCGAAGTCTGGCCGCAGTCTTTCTTGGGCCTCGTTCCTTGTTTCTCTCTTGGCGCCCGATCCCGAGGCACCGTCACTAGCAACTGTGGGTCACGCGACCTTGTGGTGCCCGATAGACAATGACCTCATAAAGAAAGGTGAACAGGGCAGATATCTCCTGGAAATAGAGTGTTTCTTTTTATAGATAATTTTGAGATCTTGTGAGCATTCGCCGCAATTGCATCTCGAGATCTACCTTGTATGGCACATCTCCTGCCGAGTTCCAGTAAAAATACATATTCATCTCGAGTGTAGAGCTTCCATCACCTGCTTTGCCTTTTGAGCTCTTTCCCCAGCCTGCGGACTCATCGAAGCATTAACTGAGACGCTGCTGAAACTCTCCTTACACCTCTGCCAATTTTCCATACCAATCCCTTCATCTTCCTCGGCCACAAGTCTCTGTCCGCAGTGTATGACCCATTCCGCTGCCACAGCTATCCTACTTTCCAGAATAGATCCGGGGTCGTTATCGGCGAGCCCGTGCTCCAAACCTTCTTCTAACGTTCCTTCGATCGCATATTTCGCGAACAGGATCAAGTCAGCAGAGCCATCTCTAGTCAAGCGAGCAGCATAAGCATTCAAGCTCTGCCAATGTTCACGCTCCTCCTTGTCATTCAGAGATACCATACCTATCAACTGTCAATAGGAAGATCATGATGCGGCGGCTCGCACAAAGCTATACTTACAGTCATACATCTCCCTGAACGTCGGACCTAGCAACGGCAAATCTCCCCACAAGTCAAAGGTATGGCCCCATGACGCGAGGTGGACAGTTTTGGTTTGGGAAGATAGACCTTTCAAGGCTTTGATCAGCTCTGCGAGTCTGTCCTGTTCAGGAGCAGTGTAGGGAATCTGCTGGGCCACGCCATGAACCACGCCCCAGAAGTGCCAGAGGAAACTTCCTGGGTCCTCGCGGGGCTCGCCTGCAGGTTGATCCTCGTCAGGACGGTTCGCAGGAAACAGTCGATCTAGTGCTTGAGCTGCGGCTGCGGGGGAGGCGGCGGGATCTTGTAGGTAGTCCCGCAGGATTTTGAAGATTTTTTCCTCGATAAACCATGGATCGTCGTCTTTTAATTCGAGATGAAGAGAAGACATAGTGAGATGGTAACTGTCTCTACTTTGGAGTTTGAGATGGTAGTTTAACCTGGCGTGATAAGGGTGAAAGCGGGGAACAACAAGACAGGGTGGGATACTGCGTGATATGGGCCACAGCAAGAAGGCAAGAGAAACAGAAAGAACGGAGAAAGAAAATCAAAATAGAGATGAGTAGAGAAGTATGCTTGATTCAGTGCTTTGGAGGCGCAATTGCGCTGACGGTGTCTACTTGGGAATCTGACATCAGGTCGTGTTTCAAATGGCATGTGTACTTGGGGCCAAAAAATGAAATCAGGCAACAACGAGGCATTTCCAACCAGTTGTCTCCCTTTGAAAATGCTCACTGTCTCACCTGCAAGGGTCAGGTAGTACGCTTTTCAGCTCTTACATGTTGCAATCCAGGTTTAGTCTTCAGAGCCGACATGCATGAAGCTTGGGTCAAAGATCCACTCCCTCAGCTTACGGTCATCCCTTCTCTCTCTATTAGGTAACTGACCACAAGGATAAAACATCCCATGTCTCTAAGCTTACAATGTTACATTGACTCCAAAAGCTCGCACTCCACTTGACAGTTCACGGCACGATCTACCCTGTAAGGGGCGTCTTCTGGCCCCAACAACTACCTCTCCATACAGGGATGCTCGTCCAACATCATCTGAGGTGCGCAGGAGACAAAGACGCATCTTCGCGACAACCCCATATCCTGAACGAGCAATGTCAGATATAAAAGCTGCTGAGTTCTCTCGCTTGTCGCAGCCAGATTGGAAAACATCGTCAAAATCGTCCTGACTACGTCCAAGATGGTCGCAATCAAAAACCTTTTCCTGCTGGCTGCCACAGCCGTGTCTGTTCTGGCTGCGCCCTCGCCCCTTGACGCTCGTGCAGTAAGAGTCACCTTAAGAGGCCTTCAAGAGGGTAACTGACATGACCCAATAGACCTGGACCTGTATCAACCAACAGCTGAATCCCAAGACAAACAAATGGGAAGACAAGCGGCTGCTCTACAATCAAGCCAAAGCCGAGAGTAACTCTCACCACGCACCTCTTTCCGACGGCAAGACTGGTAGCAGCTACCCGCACTGGTTCACCAACGGCTACGACGGGAACGGCAAGCTCATCAAGGGTCGCACACCCATTAAGTTCGGGAAAGCCGACTGTGACCGTCCCCCGAAGCACAGCCAGAACGGCATGGGCAAGGAAGACCACTACCTCCTGGAGTTCCCGACTTTCCCTGATGGCCACGACTATAAGTTTGACTCGAAGAAACCGAAGGAAGACCCGGGTCCGGCGAGGGTCATCTATACTTATCCCAACAAGGTGTTTTGCGGCATCGTGGCTCATCAGCGGGGGAATCAGGGAGACTTGAGACTGTGTTCTCATTAGTTATGTAGGCATTATGTCTTGGAGGGTCAATATTGAGTTGCCGCCACTCATTCTTCGACCACAATATGCGCCTTCTTTACTGCCCGGGTAGACTTGGGCTCCAGTGGTATCCGGAGAATTATGCTTGTTTATCATTGAAGATGCAAACTGCCGCAGACGTTTCGCTCACTCACTGTTAGATATTTTAGATAGACGTTTAGAGCCCCTCTAGTATCAGCTCGTGTTGAGGTAACGTTGCCTCACATTTGCAACCGAGATCGGGAAGCTTCTAGTAATTAGTAGACAGGACAGTCGAGCTCTCTTGTAAATGACCTGAATCCCAGCTAAAGGTGTTGATTGCACCATGACTGGTCACACAGCTTAAGTGGCTTACTCGACAGGTTTCATGCACCACGGTGTGATTGACGCATAGTCTGAGTGTGTGAAACGCTTACCTCGCCATGTCTATGGCATCCGACATGAGTAAGGTAAAGATGAAGGCAGGTTTGGCTGCATGTGAGTATTTGCTTGAAGATCATTGGCCTTTAGTCATAGGCACTTGGGTTGTTTTCATCTGGAGTGGGAGCAGCTGAGGCACACCAGAAAGTGGGCGAGTGTCTATCGCGGGGTGTTGGGTCAAGACATGACCACGGGCCAATCCGTATACTCACTAGGACCATCACCGACTCGAGCATTCGGCTGAATGGAGTGCATTTCCTCAGTCTTCTCAAGCCCCCTGTGACCCTTTACCCTCTTGATCAGCATGCTGGATGAGTAAAGATAAGCAGACGGGTTGAAATAAGAAGCTGACAAGGGACTGAATTGATCCATCAACTGGCCCACGCGGTCTTTGCTGCTTCCTCATTGGCTCGAGCCTATTGGCCTGAGATCCACAAGCGAGCCAATCAACGTAGCGACCTGCACGTGGCTTGGCTCCACTCTCTTTTGTAGCCCGTGCGGGTCGACCAAAAGGGTAAAGACTGATATGTGTGTGCCTCAGGCGTTGCTTTGGCTGCCTTTCTACTTCGTACGCGACGATTGCGCTTCATCTCCACCACTCAGACACTACTGCACGGTGTCGAGTTCACTGTTGATTGCCCAAATTACTTCACAGCGCCTAGGAGATGATGGTCTCCCTTTTTGGGGGTGTACTCCGAATGGTCATGGGATACCTTTCAAGAACTTTTCATGTCTTTTGTCTGACTCACATAGAGCGTGCTAACTATGCTGGACAGACGGCTCGAAACTGACCTCTTCTTGACACCGCCATTTTATTGGCTTCCAAAGCTTAAGAGAGTCCACAGCTGATCCGAGCGTTGCTACCATGGAAAGAGACCAATCTTTATCGCCCAGAGCACTGCTAAGTCGCTTTCTTCTTGCTAGCCTCCGACTCTGAAGCCGTTTTTGAGTCCTTGTCGCTCACGGTTAACACCTCATTCCTGTTTGGTCAGGCACGTGGAAGGGGGTTGGACCTGCTGACTTAAGTGAGAGAGCCTGATACGGTGTTTCTGCTAATCCGCCTGGAAATTACAGCCCACCGAACGCTTGCAGGTGCTTTAGGGCCCGTATCAGATGCGAATGATTACCACGGCTAACGAACCTTGTCTCTATTGCTGATCATCATATACAGCCTCCTAGAGCTGAACCGTCGAATGATAGGGCCATGATGCTTATTCTGATGTTGTCAATGGTCCATTCGTCAGTCCCCTTATACTCAATATACTCCAGCGCTTCCAGCGGACCGCTACCTAGTGTGCCCCTGTGGAGGTCATGAGGAATAGGGCCATTTTGTCCAGGACCCCTTTTTCTTAGATTCTTGACGGTTATATACCATGGCCTCTCGTAGGGAACTGATTAGTTTCCCCCCTCTGCGGGGTGAAGGATTCTGCAGCAGGTATTTACTAACCAGGCTTATCACAAAATGGTCTTCCAGTGGGCATCACGCTGCTTGCCCGGCTTCAGTATCATTGCGTTGATTGTACTTCTTCGGTTGACCTCCAGTGATGCAGTCGCCTTGTGGAAATGGAAGAGCCCGTTGCCATCATCTCCAAAAGATGCGCCAGGAAGTCAGCCGCACCATCTCAACATGGCGCAGCAGTTGTTTGTCATTTACACCGTCCTTGTCCATGTCAGCATGTTCGCCTTTACCACGCGTCTGGCGTGGGCCCTTTTCAGTGTCACCCGGAAGACAAAGGAGGCCCTGCAGCGGCGAAATGTCGCGCAACCTCGCATTTCTGTGGACAAGGATAAGTGGCTCTCGGACACTTCGACACTCACAGACACGGATTCGGATGTATCTGATCCACTGATGAGCGATATGGCTTACGATTGTGATGGACTGGAGGTCATTCACGCAATAATCGTTCCGAACTACTGTGAGGACCTACATACATTGCGGACTACCCTGGATGTTCTGGCGAGCCACCCAAGGGCACGGACACAGTATGAGGTGGGTGCTGAGCGAGTCCTGTGTGCTTTCTGCAACTAATATTGGACCTTGGCAAATCAGATATACCTCGCAATGGAACAGAAAGAAGCCGGGGTCGCTGAAAAAGCCGCCAAGCTGGCATCAGCATTCGAACCATCCTTCCGCCATATCCATGCTACCTTCCACCCTGCGAATTTACCTGGCGAAATAGCTGGAAAGAGCTCAAATGTGGCCTTTGCGGCACGACATATTATGGAAGTGCACAGGGCAGAGCTGGACTCGGGACATTGTGATGTGATTGTTACGGTTATGGATGGTAGGTGTTGTCCGTTTGTCTGGTCAATTGATAGCGCTAACCGAGTTATAGCCGATACGCATTTCTGGCAGGACTACTTCACAGAGATCCGGCGCCTTCATTATGCGCATATCTCGGAAGCAGATCGGACTCTATATTGCTGCCCTATCATTTTCGACCGCAATTCGCACGAGACTCCGGTTCTGGTCCGTTGCGCAGACCTACTTTGGGGTTTCGCCGGTTTGTCCACCATGTACCCTGGGACGTGCGTTTCGATACCGACATCGGTGTACTCTTTGCCGCTGTCTCTGGCTGAGAGGATTGGTGGCTGGGACAGTGATTCTACTGCGATTGGAGAGGACATGCATATGATGCTCAAGTGCTATTTTGAGACTGCCGGCAACGTCGTCACTCGCCCAGTCTACGTCCCGGCAAGCCAGTGCAACGTTTCAAGTGATACTGGACGAGGCTGGCGACGGTCTTTGGATACCTGCCGCGCCCGTTATCGACAGGCATTGAGGCATATGTGGGGTGCACTTGACTCGGGCTTTGCCGCACGGCGTACCATCAGTTACATTCGCTCTCATTGCCGCTGCCTCTTCTTCCGGCCCAGGCACCTTGCCCTGGTACATTTGCTCTGGGAAGCTCACTTTCTTCCTTGCCACCTGATCATACTCATGCTATTCTCCACCATCTATACTCTTTTGAATCCTCCAGCTTCACTCCATCCAACCATGGCATGGGCGTTCGACCTTACCAACGTGCTACGCGCATCGTCTTTTATTGGAATGAATATGTGCATTTTTCTGTACGAGCCATGGCATGCACTCTGTGTGCGCACGCGGAAAACGGATATGCAAGAAGCAAACGTGGCGGATGCAGGGTTCTCTGAACGGGTCTGGTGGAGTCCTGCGCAGCTAGTGGAGCGCGTCTGTTTTCCTATTGCAGGAACTGTCTTCGGTGGTATTCCAACTGTCCATGCTGTCTTTTCGCATTTCTGGACCGACAGGCTGGTATATCGGGTGAGCAAGAAGCCGACGTTTTCGGTGGCTGGAGCGATGGCCTAGTTACGGCATATTGTTGAAGAACGACCGCGAAGCGAACACTAATACGTATGACTTATGAAGCTAGATAGATCAGATAATATTAATGATAATGAGTTGTCTTTTTCCCAGGTCAACCAGTCATTCGAAGCTTCCTGTCGGTACCAGTTAAGTCACTGTGTGAATGATGGTCATGGCAAAAGGTTGCTTCAACTCTCAGTATGTTCGCATAGAATAACCAGCAGGCCGACCGGCATAGCCATCTAGGCGAGATTGTTTGTTGGCAGCAATTACTACGGTGACTGTTGGATGGGGTTGATGTTTGAGTACTCCGTAGGGTACATGTACACCGAAGCGGGGTATGGAGATACTCAACCCCACAGTTACCCCAACGGCGGATTCTCCAACTTCCTTAAAGATAAGTACATCGACACATCGAGTACATCCCCTGATTCATATCGTTGAAAGAGTCTCAGAACAACTTATATTAAGGGACATAATCCACAGCGTCCGAAAATGGCACCAATCCGTCGAGTCGCGGTGATCCAATGGCACATCAAGGCAAGTTACGTCACTACCAGGGGCACGACGGTGACTGCTATCTGGAGCGAACCGCAGATTTGTCCGCTCCCGCGCCTTCTATAAGCTGGATCTAACACCTGAATTCATCAGGACCTCGCAATTGAAGAAAACCACGCCAGAGCATGCAATTACATTCGAGATGCGGCCGCGCAAGGCGCCGAGCTAGCCGTTTTACCAGAGTAAGTCATTGGTCTGGAGGCATCGTAAGAACAGTCTAACTCATTCTGACTAGATACCATCTGAACGGGTGGGCTCCGGATGACCCCCTCTGGGCCGAGCAGGCAGGCGAGTATAAGAAGTACCTATCCGCCTACCAAGCCCTCGCAAAGGAGCTCCATATCTGCCTCGTCCCGGGGAGCATCGTCGAAAGACATGAGGCTGAAGCCGATGGGAAAGGACAATTCAGCCTCTACAACACGGCATACTTCATCTCCAACGATGGCAGCATCCTCGGCTCCTACCGGAAGAAGAACATATGGCATCCTGAGCGTCCTCACCTCACTTCATCCGGCGAAGCGCCGCACGAGGTATTCGACACGCCAATTGGGAAAGTGGGGCTGCTGATATGCTGGGATCTGGCGTTCCCAGAGGCATTCCGGGAATTGATTGCGAATGGCGCGGAGGTGGTGATAATCCCTACGTTCTGTAAGTGGCCTGTCTCTCTTTCTGTGTTGTGAATTGGCGATTGACTGGACCACCAAGGGACTCGCTACGATGCCTCGCCCGAAGCGCTATCACACAACCCCGACTCAGAAGCGCTCTTCCTCGAGTCGACACTGACGTCTCGCTGCTACGAGAATACCTGCGCCATTGTCTTCGTCAATGCGGCGGGTGCCGATGAGAAGTTCCTCGGTATGTCCCGTGTCACGCTGCCCATTGTCGGGCCGGTGGGTAAGATGGGGAGCGAGGAAGGGGTGCTCGTGGTGGATATGGATATGGGGCTGTTGAAGATTGCCGAGGATAATTATCGGGTCCGGGAGGACATGGCCAAGGAAGGATGGCATTATGTCTACCGCCATAGTACTACAAAATAGAGGAAGTGATTTCTTGTTCATAAGACGTTTCTCATTGTTGGCGCTACACGCCACGCTCAACTAGATTCAAAAGGCCGTTATCATCGTTCCGCACCCCACCCAAGCTTCGCTCCGCAAAATGGTATCACCAAAAGGACGACGCGATGTCAACCATGCACCTATCCGCTCCATCCATTTCAGTCCGGTCAAGCCAGGATCTGCTCCTCAACCAATCAAAACAAACCACCCTGGGCAATCAACGAAGCAAACTCCTGGTCCCTAATCACCTACCCAAAATATCAGCAACGCCCCCCAAGATCATTACCAACACCAACAGAACCAGATCAGAACGACTTACAATATACAACGGCTCAATCACCCCCCAAGGAGGACAGAGACAGTAAGGACACTCCGCCCGGGTCCGAGTCGAGCCAAGCGACCCAGCCAAGTGACAGTCCTTGTCATCGCAGCGCTCCTTCGCCCCAGTCGGGTCATTGATGATCTCCAAGCAGGCGAGGTAGACCTTCACTTCGACGATGTGCTTGGGGAAGGCGACGCAGCCGGTGGGTTTGTGATAGACGGGGAGGTATTCGCACATTTTGGCTCTGTCTGTGTCTGTGTCCTGGTAGTATATATATATTAGGTTCACCTGCATCTGGATCTGCTTCAAGTCGAGTGAGGATTGTTCTTACGTAGATGGTAGAGGTTTAAACTTGAGATTGTATGTGGGAGAGAGATTACTCTGGTCTTTCGGTTTTGTTAGCTTATGCTACGTGGACACCGGCAGCAGCGGAATCGGAATAGGCATACCTTGCTAACACCGCGGAGACGAGGCAAATGATACAGCACAAAGATGACTCGATGGGTAAGCAGCTCTGAAAAGCAGCACAGGAGACAGAAAATTCAGTAGACGACAAGAGAATAGAAGATAATCTCCTCGATGTTGGATAGACAAGAGGAGAAGAAGAAGACGAGGAAGTGAGAGAGAATAAGAAGACATCTGAGCTACCCCTACCATTCACTACATGTTTCACCTCATTAAATCGTATCGACTTTAATACCTTACTTCTCTCGTCGCTTCCTACAGATTTTAAGATGCCCATGTTGAGGTTCAATCCAAACTCGATATACTTCCTAATCAGTATACTTCTGCAGTTCACCATACTGAACGCTCATTGGCTAATGATATGACGCTAACTGAGCGCTATAATGACACGTGCTGAACCTTAAACAGATGGCGCTAAACTGTTTTTGTGAGGCTGACGTGTGTTATTTATTCTGTAACAGTTTGGTAATATTTCAGCCACGTTACCCCTTAGGTACCCTTATTGAATACACAATAGCTGCGCCACCTGAACGGACAATAGGTGAATAAAGTAGTCAAAGTCAGAAAATGATAGAATCAAGCGATAGGATTTACTCAGTGATATGTACATGTTAAGGAAAGGATATCATGCTGAACTCATAAATGTCTCTCTTAATTCTAATAAATCAAGAACGAAAAACGAATCATCCACAGCAATCATTAGGCAATACAAATTCGTGGTATAGAATCTCTTGACAACCGGATATTTGGAAAGACATACATCTCTAGAGCCCTTGAAAAGCCCTCGCGAAGAATATAACGTAGGATATAACTCCTCAAAGCCGACACAAGAATCCGCTCCAAAAAGGTCCAGGAAGATCCAGTAGGGATGGCAAGTGAATCAACGAGAGTAATTGGGCCGGCAAGCTAGGGTGTCGTTGGACAATCACTGAACTTGGCTGACGATCTCGCTGGCGCGGCCCAGGCTCTCCACCATCTGCTGGCACTCCTTCCGTCGGCGAATGGTGTAGTCGCTCTCCTTGAGCAATTCGTCCAGCTCGTTATTACGGTACATCTGCTCGAGCAGTTCACGTTGCATCTCATCCTTGGTGAACCTGAAGTAAAGGTTAGCACAAAGATTAGTCGAAGGTGTCGATGCCACTTACTGAACGAGGGTGTACATGATGGCCTTGGGAACCATGTCGATCATGGTGCGCTTGACAATGTTGAAGTAGGAAGTGATAAGAAGTTCTATCCGAGTATTAGTTTCTGCTGTCATAGCAGGTTTTACCCAAAACTTACTGATCACCTCGACCTCTGTGGCCTCACGCTCTGAAAGAGTGGCAGATGCCTTGAGGGTGGGTGGAGGAGGCTCCATGGCAGCCATCTTCTTCTTGTTCTTTGATGCCCAGAAACTGCCGAAGAATCCAGACCCACTGTTCTCTGTGGCGGCTACGGCATCGACCGACGGGCTGTTTGCACGAGGAGGCAGAGGCTTGCCCGTCTTCGGGTCTACCTGCGTAGGCTTGCTCGCTTGCTGGCGTTCATTGATAATTGCCATAGCCTGCATTCTGTCAGGATCGCTAACAAAAGAATTTGGAACCAAAGATTACTTACACGATGCCCGTTGAGGAAATCGGGGTGTCCAGTGTTGATGTAGCAGGCCTCCATCGAGATCAAATCGTGAACAAGCTTGTTTGTCGGCTCCATGCACTTCTTGAAAAAGCTGATGACCACAGCATGGAACTTCTCCTTGAGCATGGGGTATCTCCGGAAGAGCTGCTTGCTCAGAAGCTGACCCAGAATGCGCACAAGTTCGTCGTAAACCAGCGAGATGCACTTCAAACTGGGATCCTCCAGTCTCTTGATCTGCTGCTTGACAATCAACTCAAAGGCGGTCGTTCCGACGAAAAGCGCAGGAGACGAGCCAGAAGAGTTGTAAAGGATTGTTCGAATGTCAATATCCTTCACCTGGTCGAATGGATCCACGGCCTTGATACCGTTCGAGTACAGTTCGTGGAACACAAAGCTGATACGGGCACCGCCAGAAAGCTCGATGCTAGACAGCTCCTGGTTGTTTCCCTCCAAAACCGTGCGATACTCATTGCTGAATTCTGTAATGATGTTAAGGATAATATTGGCGCTGTTCCCGAGCATCGAGTCGCCAAGCTGGGAGAGCTCGGCCGTGTACTTCTGGAGAGAGGAGGAAATTCTGGCTTTGATATCGGGCAAAGTCTGCTTGATGTGCATCATAAGGATCTAGAGAACCGAGGGTCAGCTCAAATTCCACCGATGATTTGATTCAGCCAATAATACATACCAAGTTCAGCTTCCGGGCAAGATACGGTGTTCCACAGTACGAAGCCTTATTCCGATAAGCCTTGTGGCTCTCGAAGAAGTTCTTCTCGTGCTCTAGTGCGTATGAGATGGGACGCTTGTTCTCAATATCACGCTGGCCACGGTTGACCACAGGGACGTAACCCAGCCGCAAAGGGATAATCCTGCCCGCAAGAATATCCACCACATCTGTACCCTCGTCCATCAGATCGACCTTGGTTAGCACACCGATAGTGCGCTGACCCTCGGGATCCACCTCGCGCGCCAGCTTCAATCCGTCCGAGTTGGCAAGATCCTGGTTGGCAGAGGTGACCGCCAGGATGATCGCGTTGGGCTTGCTGATGTACTTGAGAACCATATCCCTAATCTGCCGTTCAATATCCTTGGGCTGGTCGCCGACTGGGACCTTGGTGAGACCGGGCAGATCGACCAGTGTGAGAGTCAGGACATTGGGCGAGTAAATTCGCAAGTTGATAGGCGCTGGAGAGATACCAGCATTGCGACCGACTTTCTGCTCAGTTTCCCGCACAATCTCCTCGCGAATCTTGTTGAAGTCGTAAAACTTTTGTCCGGGGATGTGGAGGAACTCGCCGTATTCGTCGACATTCGCCTCGCTGTCCGTAGTTTCGAGCTTTTCCTCCTTGACTCCGTTCGTAACCGAGTTTCTCGAAGGTCTGTTGATGAGCTGTAGGATGAGGGGTCTTCGAGTCACGATTCCCGATCCACGAGGGAGGCTGGAGCAGCGGGCAACTTAATTAGCGACGACTCACAGCATCGAACAGTCGCAGGAACAGTGAACTTACAAGTCCCTTCCAACGATATTCTCCAGAACTGAACTCTTGCCACTGGATTGCGAGCCTACCACTACAATCTGTGGCAGATCAATGGGGTTGTGAACCTAACCAGACAAGCGGTGTCAGTATCGGATAGAGGGGCTCGCAGGATCAAAGCAGAGAGATCCCCAGACAGTGAATGAGACACTTACACCGACTGTCGAAAAAACATCTTGAAGTTTGTTCACCAGTGAAATTAAGCCGGGATCGTTAACGTTTATACTGCCAACAATCATACAAGTTAGCTAACGTTTTCGGAGCTTGGCCTCGGGGGAACAGGGGCATGCGCACGAGGTTGATGTCGGGCTTGCCATGGTTGGCAACTGTGTAGAGAAAGCGATCGCACAGAACTATTTCTGCGGTAGAACAGAAGATTTCGGTTCAAAAAGGATGAGACTCGGAGTGTATGGCCTTTGCTTGGAGGAAGTGGTGATTGTGGGTAGGAAAGAGCGGGAAGAGTTGGGATTGCGGCCAAGTGTAGAGTTTCGGTTGTGGTCCAGATCAATATAGAAATAGATGGGCAACAGAGGAATGATAGCACAACTATGGACACTGCACCGTCCAACGACACTCCTTGTATCTATTCTCCGAGAATAAGGGGCTTCAGTACCAGTTATTATGAAATACACGGAGAACGATCCTTTTACTGAAGTCCAAACGAACGTTGTCGCTCACGAGAGCCATCGCTGCACCCGTCATGTGGCTGTGGCCACCCGAGACCGCTTTAACAGTGGTGCCTAACATCAGCCACCGACATTGCGATCGACAGGCATCAAGTTCTGTACGCATCATGAGGTAGTTTACGATATGATAGGCTCGTATGTCCCATCTCTGCCACTACTTTTCTACAGAAAACCCGCTCTAGTAACTGCCGTGAGAGATAGATAAACTTGGTGCCATTTAGGTGCACATGGATATAGCCATGAATCAAAGATCAAGTGTATAAAAAGTCATAAAGGGCTCGACAGTCGGCACTAGCTTGCGGAACAAGAAAAGTCAACTCAAATAAATACAGAGAGATAAACTTGCTACATATAGGCTTCTAATAAACATAAAAGAAAGTATCGCCTCTCCGGACATTCGTCTCCTTACTCGTCCGACACCGAAGCGAATCTCTCCAACATGGTCTGAAGGATCTTCTCATACTGTGTAGATTTGTCAGTGGCGAATGACTACCGATGTTGATCGGAAAAGTTAGACTGACCTTCTCTGTAACTGCTGCCTGATTGTCTGGAATTTCAAACTTCATGCTACGCAAAGAGGTCTGAATGTCAGCTGTGGCGTCACGGACCTTGCTCCAGCTCTGCCCCTGAGCAATGGCCTTCTGGGCTTCATCATGGAAGCCCATGAAAGCCTTCATCATATACTCGGTCTTCCACAGAGGACAGAACTGATCATAGTCACTGTAACCGTTTTGCTGCAGGAAGTCATCCTTTACCATGGCTGCGACGTCCAGGGTGATCTTGTCCGAGTCACCGAGGGCCGCCTTACCGACCAACTGCACAACCTGGTCTAGATCCTCGGACTTGGACAACAGTTCGCGGATCTGGTCTCGTAGACGGGGGAATTCGGGATGATGCTTTTCGTAGAACTTGTCCAGAATGGCCGTGTACTTGCTGTAGGAAATCGATGTATTGATCGAGGGAAAGTGTTTCCGCTGAGCAAGTTTCTTGTCGAGACCCCAGAATACCTGCACGATACCCAGCGTGCTACTGGTGACGGGATCCGAGAAATCACCACCGGGAGGGCTGACGGCACCGACGATACTGACACTGCCATTTCTCTCGGGGCTTCCGAGAGCGATACTCTTGCCAGCACGTTCATAGAAGGAGGCGAGCTTGGCACCTAGGTAGGCGGGGAAACCCTGGTCCGCAGGCATCTCTCCCAGACGGCCAGAAAGTTCACGCAAAGCCTCGGCCCAGCGAGAGGAAGAGTCCGCCATCATAGCCACGTTCTTTCCCTGGTCACGGAAGTACTCGGCAATTGTGATGCCGGTGTAGATGGAAGCTTCACGGGCGGCGACAGGCATGTTCGATGTGTTGGCGATCAAGCATGTACGCTTCATGATGGGCTCTTTGCGACCTTCGACATCGATAGACAGCTAAGTAAAGAGTTTCGTCAGCGTGCGATCGTCTTAGCAGAGGTCTCATGTCCCGTACCTCTGGGAAATCCATCAAAACTTCCGCCATCTCGTTACCCCGCTCACCACAGCCGACATAAACAATGATATCACTGTTAGAAAATTTGGAGACACTCTGAGAAATGACAGTCTTTCCGCAACCGAAAGCTCCCGGGATACAGACAGTACCTCCTTGTACACTGGGAAACAAAGAATCCAGCACTCTCTGGCCGACGATGAAGGGCGCATCGGACGGCAGCTTCTCATTGACCGGTCTAGGTACACGAACAGGCCAAGAGTGCATCATACCATGTTCCGACTTCTGTCCGTTGAATTCAATCTCCAGGAGCTTCTCTTCAACGGTGTATTGGCCAGCAGGAGCTATCCGGGTAATGGTGCCTCTAGCGCGGGGAGGAAGGAGGATCTTGTGGTCGTTGAACAAGCTGTTTTCAAAGACGGTACCCCAAATGTCACCACCGGTGATGTGGTCGCCGACCTTGAACTTGCCGGGTTTAAAGTCCCACTTCTTTTTGCGATCCAAAGCATTCACTGCAATACCACGGGGAATGTAGATGCCCTTCGAATGAGCAGCGATCTCCTTCAGGGGCCGCTGAATACCATCATAGATTGTTTCCAACAAACCGGGACCAAGCTCGACCGAGAGAGGCTTGCCCGTACGCATAACAGGATCACCAACAGTTAGGCCAGCTAGAGAGTGGAAGAGTAAGACGTTAGACTCGTAGTTGCCAGTAACAGTTCGTCATAGCGTAGATGCGGAGCTGTACCTGTCTCCTCGTATACCTGAATGGTAGCCTTATCTCCATCGAGTCGAATGACCTCACCAACCAATTGATCATGTCCGACTCTGCACTGTAGTAGCAAAAAGCATTTCAGTCAGCTAAACTAAGCTCGACCATATCCTGAAGTGACAAATAATGACCTACCAGCTCATACATGGCACAGCCGATCATGTGCTCGGCCACCACGACGGGGCCAGATATGGAGAAAATAATGCCATGCTGGTCCTCACCAGTCTTGTCCTTACCAGAAGGAGCCATTATTCGTACAACTGGTGTGTGTATGGATGAAGAGGACGGGGATGAGGGAAGCTCGATGTTGCTGCTGCTGCTACTGGAGCTAGAGGTCGTTGAAGTGGGCGAAACGGGGAGCGGTGGCAGTTCGTCTGGTGCGGGCGGTGATGACGGCTTGGATTCGGACAGATCAACCACGCCGCGACTGGCAATCAGGTCCAGCAAGGAGGGGCGTGCTTTGAGTCGAGGTCTACCCAAACCCAGCATCAAATTCGTAAGAGGAGTTGATTTTTGATACAAGAAGATACATATGTCGCAATCCGCTCAAACTACCACGGGATTTTATGGGATCGTAAGTTTACTCAGCCATCCTACAGAGCGGGCTTGGTCTTGTCTTTGTCCCAGTCTTGTATTGGCACTAAATCAAAACAAGTGCTGATTATCCAGATCTCTGTTACCACTATCTGCATTTTGGCCGTTTACTTTCAGATTTTGCTGGTACACTTCGCGGGTAGAAGGAGCTTTCCTGGGCTTTAACAGAGTATTTAATACAATCTCTGACCTGCAGCTAACACCGCTTTCAAACACTGTAAGGCTTAAAATCATCCGGATGAACTTAGTCCAAGAGTACACTTGTGACTGCTGATCCGTCAGTAAGTAAATGGTAAGGGACAGAAGGTCGAACCTGACAGCAATCAGTTTCTGGAGTAATGCTCTAAAGAAGCATGTAGATCGGACTACATCTTCAGAGCCTTGAAAAGATAGGGTGCCTGGGGCAGAGACTCGGCTCTGCTCAGTAAACCCACCTTACCTCCATGGTTCTTCGTTATCATAGAACTAAGTAAGATTCAAGGGCTGGATACTGATGCAGATTCATAGGGATCAACTTGACTCCACTGCACAGAATCTTTTGTCCTTACTCTGCTCTACCACTCTTTGCGTTCACATGTCGAACCGCAAAGCCGCCTAGCCGCTAGTGACTTGCCTCATCCATGGGTAGCAGCTTTGGTTTGGCTCGTCGGGAAAACATGGCCTTCGGGCTCCAAACTCATGTGAGCAAATGCATGCCAGCAGCGCTGTATATATGGGTGGGATGTTTCAGGTTATTGCCGGAATGGCTCAGAGGAAACAGTTTTTACTGAACACTATATCATGACAATTCGGCACGCTACGTGGTATATCGAGACATAGGGGGAAAGCTTATTTGCTGTGCTACAAGCTATGGTTCCATCAAGCCAGGAAACCCAGAATGTGCGCGAATACTGGGGTTACAAGTTCGAATGGAGCGATCTTCATCGATCTGCGGAACAGCTACACCCCCTGATGTTCACTTATGACAGGCTTGCAGATGACTGTCTTCAACGGCTAGATGAAATCTCACATGTACCTCGTCGAGACACTACTAAGACCGAAGGATCGACGTCCAAGCCAGAAAAGGCAGACCTATACGTTTTGCTCGAAAAGCATCATGACGATGATCTCAAGATCAAAGAATTCTGGAATGAGATCAACACCGTTCCTGACTGGGTTGACTGGGAACAGATTAAGAGAGGACAAGAAGTATTCTACCGTTATGGAATGGCAGTGATCAACGTGGTAAGCTTGGAACATTTTTCTGTAGATCCAACTGGTGGACTAACGTCAACGTCATATACAGCTTACTTTTCAGAGTCTATTGGGCGGAATGTCTGACTCCTAATTGCGATACTAGCAATAAAACTGAACTAACAATTGCGGCAGGGGATCCAGACGCGTCGTTGAAACCTTAGCAAGGACTGGAGGATTCGCCGCAGATGTCGCACGACGCAGGATGCTGGAAACGCTTCAACACGTTCTTCAGGTCGCCGGGTCCGTCGATGCCATGAGACTAGGAGGAGCTGGTCACGCCTCATCGGTTCGAGTGCGGTTGCTTCACGCCGCTGTCCGTTCAAGGATATTAAACCTGGTCAAGAAAAAGCCTGAATATTACGATGTCGACAAGTTCGGCGTTCCTATTAATGATCTCGATTGCATAGCCACTATCAATACCTTTTCGACAAGCGTAGTCTGGATTGGATTGCCTCGGCAGGGTATCTTGCTGCGAGAGCGAGAGATTGATGACTATCTTGCCCTGTGGCGGCTGGTGGCGTACTATATGGGCGCGCCGCATGAGTTCCTCGAGACGAGGGCTAAGGCTAAAGCCATGATGGAATCCCTCCTCGCGTCGGAAATAGATCCCACCGCGATGAGTAAGATTCTGGCGCAGAACATTATCCTGAGTCTTGAAAACACACCCCCAACCTACGCATCCAAGGAGTTTATGGAGGCCATGGCTCGGCATCTCAACGGCAAGCAGCTGTCTGACGAGCTCGGTATTCCGCGGCCCAGCCTATATTACCGGGCGCTCGTATATGGATACTGCATTGTCGTGATGTGGTTTGCTTATACTTTCAGATTGCTCCCCTCTATTGACCAAGCAATGATCAAGGTAAGAATGCGTGTCTTGCTTCGGTCACTAACTGTCGACTATCTTTGTGCTTATGAATCACAGTATCGTCGCAAGAAATACTATAAGATAATCAATGACAAGGACGAAGGGCTCGGTGGGGAAACATTATTCGAATTCAAATATGTACCTTTCTACACTCGTACCACGCGACTGGGAAAGCGCAAACCACCGAAGCGAACCAAGCGTGGGGTAGAGTTTCTGGCGCTCATGGGTCTTCTGTTTGCTGTTGTTGCTGCTGGCGCACTGTTGGGCAGCATTTTGCACTTACTGAATAAACTACAACGTTCGTAAGCATGTCCTCTCAGTGGGGTTAGAGGTCTTAAAATTAGGGATAGATAGCAGATCACGTCTCCAGGGAAGCTGAAAGGCAAACCTGCTACGAGTATGGAGTTGGTTAGAATTTTCTGTGAGGTCAGGACTGAATCAGTTAATCCACCAGCGGTTTAAAAACTTGTGAATCCTGAAAGCCTCTCCATGGATGTGGACGTGAGACCACGCTGTTCTGATTTGGCAACTTGTCGCATGAGCTGGAGATCAGATCCACTGTGCCCCTGTGTCTGTTTCGCCACGATGACGACATCTATCACGACCAGTGAGAATTGGATAGGTTCATAAAACCATGCAATGGCACATCAACACGCCATTGGGATGAGCCAAAATTAATTTCAGCGCTTTATCAATTCCCTGTAGTCCGTCATGCTGGAGGGCCCTTTTATCACACCGTTCCTCGGTGCACTCCAAGCATGTGTCTCGGTCCTCCTTACCATGAGCTATGGAGCCATAGCTGAACGGCTTCGGCTGGTCAAGGAGAGCTCAATAAGTGATATGGCTGGTTTGGGCGTGAAGCTCTTTCTTCCAGCTTTAATCGTTGTCCACCTAGGCGAACAACTGCACGCGGACATTGTCCTGAACTATGTTCCTGTCTTAGGTGAGGCATTACCACAACCGTCACCAGTTTCACAGACGATAGTAGCCTAATTGGAGGACTGATTGTTTAATTTACAGTCTGGTCGGCTGTGTACACCTCTGCCTCGATCGGACTTGCTCACGCTGTATCACGAGGCCTGGGACTCCCAGTTTGGGTAACGCCCGCATGCGCATTCAACAACACAACCTCGCTGCCATTGCTCCTCCTACAATCGCTAGAGAGCGTGGGGAGCCTGAAACTAATCATTCCAGAGGGTGACTCCATGTCCGGCGCAATTGCCCGCGCTCAGAGCTATTTCCTCCTCTGCGCTGTCGTCAGCAAGACCATCGGCTACGCCGTCGGACCCAAGATGCTCCAGAATGGCAACAACCAGGATGAAGGGAGAGATGCACAGGACACCGACACTGAAGCTGGACAGAACGACGACGGCGACGACGCAGACAACGACGAGGAAGTCGGCGAGGAGACCTCGCTTCTGCCGGAGCGCGCGCAGAAGGCTCGCTGCAAGGTCTCCGGCAAGTTCAGGCGTGTAGGCCGCTGGGTGTCGGCTTTCTTGCCCGAGCGCGTGAAGCAGGAACTGATGGCGCCGTTTGAGTCGCCGTTTGCCGACGTTGCGATCTTATGCACTATCATCGGTGCTACGCTTGGTCTCGTCCCTCCGCTGCACAGAGCATTCTTCAGGCCCTACGAGGAAGGCGGGATCTTCAACGCCTGGCTTACGTCGAGTGTTAAGAATATCGGCAAGTTGTTCACGACCTTGCAGATCTTTGTGGTGGGAGGAAAACTGGGAGCTAGCTTCCAGAGGATGAAGGCCAGTGGTAATTCCGGGGAGATACCTAAGAAAGCAATCGTGACAATCTTCCTGGTTCGCCTTGTCATTTGGCCTGCGTGAGTGCTTGGTGTCGAGACGCTTGCTGTACCTAGCACTGACCACCGAAATTGCAGAATCAGCATCTCCCTCATCTACATGTTGGCCAAACGAACGCCCCTTGTCCGCTATGATCCAATCTTGTGGTTCAGCTTGATGCTGATGCCGGCCGGGCCACCTGCCTTGGTGATATCAGGCTTTGCGGAGCTGGCAAAGATTTCAGAAGCAGAGAAGATGGCCGTCGCAAAGACTCTGACTGTAAGGAACTCCTGTCTCTTGAAGGAGATTGAGAGAATGCTAACTCGTTAACAGGTTATGTATATGCTCTCGCCATTTGTATGTTTTGCCATTACCGGCGCTTTGATGGCATCCCGAGCAGCCTTGGATGGTAAGAATTAGAATCTACAAAGAATACAGATGTCCATGAACAGAAATTACAGCTGTTACTTTCTACTGTCTGTATATGTACGTCTGGACTAGCCTACAATAGAGACTCTCCTACTGCACCATACGAGAATTACATTCAGGACAAGATTAGACAATGAAATCACAATGGTATTTGATTATGTGGTATAGGTATAAAACGGAGTTTCCTCATTCAAATCATCGTCACCACCCGTCAAACATTACTCGAACTGATTGCACGTCGTTGCAGTTATTAGAGGGAAAGGCTAAAGGTTTACTTCTATACCCAAGTGCAGGTCAGCCCTCATATCCATCCCTTATCAAGTCATCTCACCAGTTTCCTGAGAGGTAGTCCAAGAGATACGTACTCCGCAACCTTTGCAAGCACAATTGTTGCTGCAGGTGCAGGACTGGGGTCCGTTGCAGGGGCAGTCTCCCGAGCTAGTGCAGGTGCAGGTGCCTCCCATTATGGATAAATGTTCAAGAAGTAGAATTGATCAGAGGAAGTAGAATCCGAGTATCCTGATTGGGAACTTGATGAGTACCGTGTGGGAATCGACTGAGGGCCACCGCTGGAGGGTTATATACTTTGCGGCGGCAATAGCCGAGTTCTAGACCAGCATCATGATGAGGTCAGAGGGCGCATTCCACTATGGTTTGCCGCTGTGAGCATTCCGGAAATCGACCCATTAGATGTGGTTTGATTGGTTACGAAACTGGTGGAATGTGCTTGACCCTGGGTGCAATAATACACGCGCTGTCTTGAAACGTATGCCTGATGCTGCTGCCAGTCTGTCTTGGTGAGATATGTCTACCACTTAGCCTCAGCAATTTGACTCGTTTTGGTTTCGCCTTATCCGAGAGTAAGAAGTGGAGGGTCGTCTGAAGGATAATTTGCCAGAGAGAATCCAACGGCAAATGGAGATGTCTGTCTCTCTGTCTCAGGAATAGTACTGCCACCTGGGTATGTTGGAGTGCTACCAGATGTCTTGAGATCCAACGATGAACCCCAACTTCCGAAGAGGGAGCGGGAAGTAGGCGGGGTTGCTCATAGTTAGTTCATCGATGATTCGTACAATAGTGATTTGATGGCAAGGTGAAAACCCAAACGGAAAAATAGACTTGGACATTGCCCATTTGTGAAAGAAGTTATCCAGGAACGTTTGAAACAATCATCAGCATCGAATCAAACAAAGAATGACGCGACGTGACCAGACAACAGCACTGAGTGGGCAGCTGATGCGTTGTGCTGAATGAGCTCCATCACCTTCCCCTCGCATATCCGTAGCTCTACTGTATCCCACCTATGAATGACCAGAGATGTTATCTTCAACGTGATATCAGTGTCTGGATAGTCAGGTGCAGCTTATCAACGGGATCCTGTTCAGATGATCCAGATGCTCCTGTTCAAGCTCCTTTCCGACCGCTGCCATCCGTCAACTTGCCTTGTTTTGTCCGGTTGGCTAAGAGCAGTCTCTCGACTTCCGAGGCAGTAGATAGTACAATATCTAGAGATGTCGAAGATTCAAATGTATCGGGACTAGAAAGCTAACGTATGACGGTGATGATGCTTCTTTTCCCACAAACATGCCGGCCTGTGACTCCAACAGTAACATTAGAGACCATGGGCTCCTTGTCTGTCATGGGATGGAGATCATAACCTCAAGATCAGAGACGTAATATTCAAAGGAAGTAGTTCATAAGGTAATTTGTAGACATTCACAGTTATCAGACTTGCGAAAGATGGGCATTACTCGTTCCCCCCAAGACGTAGAGTCACTTGTTCTCGCCCCACGACGAACGAAGAGATCAGGCGCTTGCTTCAACTTCAACCTCAACCTTCACTGAATCGGCTTCTTATTCCGACCTCACCTCTCCTTGCAACGTACTTCCTCCTTCGCTGTGGTTAATTGTGTTCGTGCATTCGCAGCTTATCAACCAAGCTGCTCGGCTTTGTCCAGCCATTTTCCAGCTCCTTAGTGCCCCCTTCGTCACCGCTCCCGTTGGGCTCCCCCTCCCCCGGACCGCTGTCTCACTCTCAGGCCCCGATAAGACCTCCGCCCATCGAGTCTACGATCGACGTCCTTCCACTCTCTGCTCAGATAAACCTACAACTTGGATTTCTCTCTTACAACAAAGACATCAATAATCCAGTTTCGGAGACACAGGAATCGTCGAGCTTAACGGCCTGTGACAAGCTTCCACGTGAAACTGAAGCTCCCGGCGAGTATCGGTGAACCCGCCACTGGTTCAGGTCTGCTCGCCTGGTTCTGCTCCAGAGCCAGGAGGAAGGGCAGATCTACCGATCTTCGACCTGGCAGACAACTCTTCTTCTAATACACCCTCCTCCGTCGCTCCCGACCGCCCCAACCTTCCTATCCCACTCGAGCCCACGTCATTTACTTCCGCTCCTCCTCCGAGGAGCTCTACAGACGGCATCCCATCGTCTTCCCGGTTAGAGTCAGGTGCTGGGAGTAACAGTACAGTACCTTCCATCGACAATCCTCATACATCCGCTGGTACCCGACGTCGACGTTTCAGTACGATCGACACATCTGCTTTCACTGGGGGAACAGGAGGTGTTTCGGGAAATTATACGCCTAGTCAGGAACAGGCCTCGGTTCAGTCAGATAATTCACCGGAAGAACAACCACCGTCCCCCAAGCGCAGGCGCCTGGCAAACATGCGGCCCGATGGTATCTCGAGTGCAAATGGCTTCTCCCAGGCGTCAAACGGCTTGAGTGCATCTCCGTCGCGGAAGACAGTTTTCGCTCACTCTTCCAACAGCCAGCCAGCACACTCATCCTCAAATGGCGAATCTCAGAAGAATGGCTCCTCGAAAACATCAAAGAAGCCTTCCTCTTATTTCGGGCATGACCGAGAAGAAGTGACTAGGATACTGATACAAAGTCTGTATGAGCTTGGATACGACGGGGCTGCCTCGCTACTTTCCATGGAAAGCGGCTATCAGCTGGAAAGTCCGGCAGTTGGTGTTTTCAGGAAGGCTGTTCTTGAGGGGCGTTGGGCTGAGGCGGAGGATATCCTGATTCAATCATTCACACCTGATGCAGACGTGCGAGACACAGGCTTCAGCTCTGGGAAACCTGCAACCACAGAGAAGCTGCTATTGGTGGAAAATGCTGAGAAGAATGAGATGCTGTTCTACCTACGGCAACAAAAGTTTCTCGAATTGTTAGAAGCACGAGACCTTGGCTCAGCCTTGACCGTGCTTCGGCACGAACTGACGCCTCTCAACTATGACGTTGGGCGTCTTCATGCTCTTTCGAGGTGAGTTCCAGAAGAAGACCCTACCCTAGCTCCTTTATTTCCAGTAATACTGATCGGACTGGTAGCTTGTTGATGTGTCCTCCTGAGCATCTGCATAACCAAGCTGGCTGGGAAGGGCCCATAAGCTCTTCTCGAGAGCGGTTATTATCTGAACTGTCAAGTGAGTACAGATATCAACCTTCGTGGGCATCGGTGACCCTAGTGCTGATCTCCTTCCAGAATCCATATCTCCATCCGTGATGATTCCAAATAACCGTCTTGCAATTTTGCTAAATCATGTCAAGCAAAATCAAATAAACCGCTGCTTATATCATAATACTGCAACGCCTCCGTCGCTATATTCTGATCATATGTGCGATAGAAACGATTTTCCACTTCGAACGGGAGTTGAATTAAGTCAGCATTCAGATGAGGTCTGGTATTGCCAATTTTCCCATGACGGCTCAAAGTTGGTCACAGCAGGGCGGGACCGTCACGTATACATCTATGACACAACCAACTTTTCTGTGTACCGGCAGTTGGAGAAGCACGAGGAGGGTGTTGCGCACGTCAGTTGGAGTCCGGATGATAGTAAACTCATCACGTGCTCTCAGGATAAGAAAGCCCGCGTCTGGAGTGTTGAGGTATGAATGTCTTCATTGATCTCTGGTGTCTGTCTATCGTCTCTGACCGAAACTTATATACAGACCGGCCGCTGCCTTCTGACCATCAATCATCACCGGCAGCCCGTAACGGCTGCCGTATGGGCTGCAGATGGAGAGTCCTTTGTGACCGCGTCCCTTGATTTAAGCTCCCAACTATGCCACTGGAGCATGCGAGGCGATCCGCTGTATACATGGCACGGTGGCTTCAGGGTTCAAGATTGTGCCATCACTCCCGACGGACGCCGATTGATCGCTGCAGATGTCGAGGAAAAGATTCATGTTTATGACTTTGCGACTCACGAGGAGGAATACTGTCTCGCACTGAAGAGCAAACCCACTTCTGTAGCTGTCAGCAGAGACTCACGATATATGCTCGTGAACCTGTCTGAAGGTCAGATACAGCTGATCGACCTTGATACTACAGAGGTTATCAGACGTTTTCAGGGACAAAAACAGGGTCATTTCGTTATCCGAAGTGCCTTTGGTGGCGCAGCTGAAAACTTTGTTGTCAGTGGCAGCGAAGGTGAGTCTTTTATCCCCCTTCGGATGCATGTACTACGCTGACACTCTGCAGATTCTCGGGTCTACATATGGCACAAAGAAAATGGTACGCTAGTAGAAACATTGGAGGGTCATATTTCAGGTTGTGTCAATGCGATATCCTGGAATCCTACAAATCCTGGCATGTTTGCATCTGCAGGTGATGACTGCTTTGTCAGAATGTAAGTCATATTGTCCTCCACCTCTGTCGAGCTCATCTAACAGACACTCTAGCTGGACCCGCGAACGTGACATGCAGCGATATGCCCCAGCTAGTAAAGGCGAGGCGGTATCAGTGAATGGCTCCGCACGCACGAGTGCACTACGATCAACGTCAAGTTTCTGAGCACATTTTCCTGGACTCCGCTCGGCGAAATTGTTTTCATCCCAAAGATCTGGCTGGCATCGCAAGAAGGTATTCATTCTAAGAGCCTTCGACGAAAAGACACAGAATCGCCCCTTCATTCCTAGATTCAGTATTTTCTTCACTCTTAACAGCATATACACATCATTATTCTGGCTGTGGTTTCATATGATATAGGGAGCAGGCGCCCTGGTTTTGGTCTCACAGATACGTTTTTGCATTCGCTGCGAGCATTTTGATGGATTGCTTCGTGGTCGGCAATTGCACATGAATACATCATCACCAGCTTACATACAATGCTTTCTCTTTGGCTTTCCTTTCTCATGGGCTCGAAAGACTCTGCTGGTTGCGGCGAACTATAGGAACGGATCAGGCGAGTGTATTTGGAGATATTGGCTTCTTCTCTGCGAAATATCAAGGAAATCCATCAATTCTTCAGTATTTGCTCAGCCTTATCGTCCGTGAATCCTCGCATAACACTACTGGACCGGTGGACTCAGGATTACAATCACCAAGGATATCAACGAAATTACTTTTATGGTATCTAGTATCCAGACACCAGAAAAATGTAGGCATTATTTCAAATCGATATCGAATCCCCAAACCAGCTAAGGAAGCAAGATCCCCGAATGACTAAATCGAACTCCGAGATAAAATAGACGAGATTGATGTTTTACAGTTTGCCGTGGATCAGATGACCCTGGTGTTTTCCTGAATGGGTCTGATATCCGTCAAAACTTGTATGAACTAGTTGGATGGATAATGTCAGTTCTCACTTTGCATCCTTGGGAATCTGATTTGGAAGGTAGATAATGATACTTACCATTCTGGTAAAATTCCCCCTTTCCCCCGCGCTGGTTCTGCCTCTTTTCTTCCTGGTATTTTGCGACGAGGCACACTGGTAAGTCCATCGCGTAATGTCTTTGATGGAATGTGAGATGGCCCAGGAATGATGACAGTTTTTCGTGATAAATTTTGGAAATATCAAGATGAGGGTCGATTACGAAAGGAGATCAGCGACTAGACAAGGGTTAGTATATTGTCGTATCAAGAGTTAAAAGCGAGTGAAAGCCAAGGGACTTACCATTCATGGGCATCTCATCGATCTGGGTAGAGTAGTACAATTCAATGTCACGGAGAATCCGGACATCATCGCTGGTGACGAAGTTGATGGCTACACCCTTTCTTCCGAAACGACCACTTCGACCAATACGGTGGATATAGTTCTCACGGTTGGTGGGTAGGTCGTAGTTAATGACAAGGGAGACTTGCTGAACGTCGATACCACGAGCCCAAACGTCGGTGGAGATGAGGACACGAGAGTTGCCCTGGCGGAAGTCTTGCATGATACTGTCGCGTTCCTTCTGTGGCATTTCGCCGTGCATGCTGGATACTGTGAAGTTGGCTTCGCGCATCTTATCAGTCAGCCAGTCGACCTTCCGGCGGGTATTGCAGAAGATCACGGCCTGCGTGATGGTCAAGGTGTCGTAGAGGTCGCAAAGGGTATCGAACTTCCACTCTTCTTTCTCAACAGCGATGAAGTATTGTTTGATGCCTTCCAGGGTCAATTCGTCACGCTTGACCAGAACGCGGACGGGGTCTGTCATGAATTTCGTGGTCATGTCGAGGACATCGTAGGGGAGAGTGGCGGAAACGACAACGACTTGTGTAGCAGGAGGGAGGTAGCGGTAGACATCGTAGATTTGTTCACGGAAACCGCGGTTCAGAAGTTCGTCAGCCTCATCAAGAACCAGCATCTTGATGTGCCGAGTGCGCAGGTGGCGTCTACGGATCATATCCGCGACTCTGCCTGGTGTACCCGAAACAACGTGCTGGCCGTAGTCCAGCTTCCGAATGTCCTCGCCAATATTTGTGCCTCCAATGCAAGCGTGGCATTGTACATTCATGTAATCTCCCAAGGCCATAATGACCGACTGGATTTGAGTCGCAAGTTCGCGGGTCGGCGAAAGGACAAGAGCTGATACTAGTTAGGATCGCTTCATCGACACGAAAGGGGTATTAAGTGACATACCTTGTGTCTCGCGCACGACAGTGTCGATAACCTGCAGGATACTGATCGAGAATGTGGCGGTCTTACCAGTACCAGATTGCGCTTGAGCGATCGTGTCACGACCCTTGCAAATCTGGACAATTGCTCGCGACTGGACGGCGGAGGGAGATTCGTAGCCGTAAGCATAAATACCACGAAGTAGGCTTTCCTTCAGGTGCATATCCTCGAAGGTCGGGGCGACCGTGACCTCCTTCGAGGTGCTGAACTCCAGCCTGTCTGAATTTGCGCCGTTAGCCTATATCTCTTCAAAAGTTCCATTACCCGCATACCATCTGTTCGTCGATCAATGCCGTCAGCCATTTTGTCTGTTCCAGGAAGCTTGTAGAGATTGCGATCAGCTTGATTGATGTTGGTCTGGAGATGTGACAGTTCGTGAGCGCAACTTGAGTTTGCGGCGCGAGTGCCACTGCTGAAATCACGTGATGATACTCGCCGCAAAGCTCAAAGCGGCGTCAATCTGCCGCAAAACGTCCAGAGCATCGAAGATAACACACTTGTTAAGGGGAAGATCGTTCCGCAGGTGTTTTCATCATGGTTCTTGAAGAACAGAGATTTATCCATGAGGATCTCGAGAGGTTAGAGCAAGCAATCGCAGACCGCGTCGCTGAAGAACCTCGTAACGTAAGATATCCGTCTGTCTTGCTACATTGTTCAGAGCTGATTGTTCGTTTCTTTTCAGATTCGGGAGCGCCTTGCTCGCGACCATGAGATTGCTCACTTCTTGTCGCGTATAGAAGAGCAGTCGAAGAGGTTACTCGAAATCTATCAAGATGCAGACAAAGCCCGCGAAAAGGAGATCCAGACCATCTCCACTGGTGAACAGTTCGACGAGTTTTACCGGCAGCTGGACGAGATCAAAGACTTCCACAAGCGCTATCCTAATGAACCGGTTGAAAATCTCGAGAGAGCCTACAAGCGCCGTCAACCTGGTGAGGGCGAACCGACGGGAGTAGAAATCGACACGATGTTCTCCGGCGAGGAGGCCTACGGGCAGTTCCTGGATCTTACAACATTACACGAGGACTATCTGAACCTTCCTGGAGTTAAGCGACTTACATACATCCAATATCTCGACGTGTTCGACTCATTCGTACCCCCACATCTCCTTATCAAGCGAGCGAATAAGATATCGGACAGGTACTTCAAGTATGTTGGAGAGCTTGCTGGCTACTTGGAAAGCTTTATCAAACGCACAAAGCCTTTGCAGGACCTCGACAAACTTTTCGCAAGCTTTGATGAAGACTTCGAGAAGCAATGGGCAGCAAACCAAGTGCCTGGATGGACAGAGGAGAGCGTTGAGAATGGTACTCAGGCTCCAAAAACACAAGGCTCAGGGGAAGGCATCTGGTGTACCGATTGTGAAAGAGAATTCAAGAACGAGAACGTTTACAAGAATCACTTGACTGGCAAGAAGCACATTCGGGCCGCCGAAGCTCGCAAAGCTGCAGGTGACTCGGGCGCGGGTGCACCACCGTCAGTTGGTGGCGGCGTTACCTCTGTGGCCCACCGTCTGAAAGAACGCGCAGTTGCTGAGCGCGAGCACCGGGTTCGCTCTTTAGCCAAGGTCCTCGACCCTGAACGTCAGGCAACCCGTATCAACGTTGAGCGGAGACAGGGCATGACTGAGCGCGAGCGGCAGATGGAGCTGGAGGCCTTGATGGCTGAATTTGAGAACGCTGGCGGTCCTGGGCGCAACGACCAGTCCGACGATGAAGGGGACGAGAGGATTTACAACCCACTCAAGCTTCCCTTGGCATGGGACGGCAAGCCTATTCCTTACTGGCTGTACAAGCTGCACGGTCTGGGCGTCGAGTATCCTTGTGAGATTTGCGGAAACTTTGTTTACATGGGTCGCCGCGCTTTCGACAAGCACTTTTCGGAAGCCTTACATATCTTCGGCTTGAAGTGTCTGGGAATCACATCGAATACTAATCTCTTCCGAGAAATTACCCGGATTGAAGACGCAATCAAGCTGTGGGAGAAGCTTGAGCAGGATCGTAAGAAGGAACGGGAGTCTCGCGATAACGTGGTGCAGATGGAGGATGCCGAGGGTAATGTGATGCCAGAAAGGATCTACCTCGAGTACGTTTCCCTTTCCCTTACGAAGCAAAACGATGCTAACTTGTTACAGTCTGCAAAAGCAGGGTATTCTGTGATCCTTCTGCTCAGTGTGCCTTTCGTTCCTTGCTTTGGTCCGTTTAGAGTAAAAGCCTGGAGTTAAGCGGTCTTCTCTTTGAGCATATGATATTAACTTGCTCGTTGGGACGGTATTGATTGGGTTTGACTATTTATCTCAACATGACTATGACGGCCCTGCGCCTTATGTACTCTATTTAGAACTGATTGACATCGTGAAATGCAATCTTTCTCCAAAAACATAATTATATAACGATCTCGTAGAGTCTCAAAGAATCTGGTACACGGTCACGTGCTTTCGTGACCCATGGACGCGCCCACGGTTTGGCCTCGCGTCATTCTCTTTCGCTCAGGAGACGTCGCAAATTCTGCTCATCGCACGAAATCACTCAAGAGGCATGTGGTTGCCATCTGTGAGCCTGCCAAAGACACCTTGCGAAGCTCCCTCAAACGCTAGGTCCACTCATGGTCTTTGCCCTAGGAAGCGGCAACCACGATAGGACCATCACTCATACCCATTCATGGTGTTCAAGTTTACCTACCTGTGTGATTTACTCTCAGAGTTAGAGCGTAATAGAGTCTTGAAGGCTTCTACCGCAGCGAAAGTCTCGAATCCTGATCATCGAGCCGTGACCCGATGGTTTGCCCAGCATGCCAAAAGGATTCATGCTTCCGACACGGATCGAATAGCTCTTTTGTCATGCATACTTCCAGAGAAACGAACGGACAGAGTCTACTGGCTACAGTGTACCAATCTTTCAAGGGTCATAGGCCGTTGTCTTCTGTTAGGTTCTGACCGACGGCAGGAGCTCGAGCAATGGCGCGTCGCGGGGGGTACCGACTTGGGACAATGTGTAGAAAATGTCATGCAACAAGCGGAATTCGACATCGTCAGCGGCCAAGAGGTGACTGTTGAAGAGATAGACCAGGCATTGAATAGGATTGCTTCCCGATGCAGGTTCTCCAGTTCTCGGGTGCGAAGGCAGCATAGCGCGGTCGACGTCGAGGATACGCTGAGACCATTATATCGGCGCATGAGCAGTAGAGACGCAAAATGGCTTACTCGAATGATACTAAAGAGTTATCATCCGGTTGTGTTGCCAGCCAAGCTCACGATGAAAAGCTTCCATTTCCTGCTTCCGCATTTGCTACTTTTCCAGGATTCTTTTGATTCTGCTCTAAAAATGCTTGCTTGCGAACCTCTTAGCCACTACCCACCGAACCCGATTCCAGAGCTCGAAAAAGATCTGTGTATGCAGGCTTTACAGCATCTCAAACCCGGGGTCGGGACCAAGATAGGCCGGCCCGAGTACTATAAGGCGCGAAGTATCGAACACTGCTGCCAAATGATCGGCCGTCGTCGAATGAGCGTGGAAAGGAAGTATGATGGGGAATACTGTCAGATACACATTGACCTCACGAAGCGCCCCAATCCCATCCAAGTCTTCTCCAAAAGTGGCAAGGATTCTACCGCCGACAGGGCGGGAATCCACTCTGTGATCAAGGACTCCCTGAACATCGGTAAGCCCGATTGCAAATTCTCTCGCCAGTGCATCCTCGAGGGTGAAATACTTGTCTGGAGCGACAATCACGGCAAGATCGCAGATTTCCATAAGTTGCGCAAATTCATTGCTCGCTCAGGCACCTACATTGGAATAGACAATGATTCCCCGTAAGTGAGGAGCATAACCACACGGCATTAACCATTGCTGACATGCGCTAGACCGCAACCTTATGAGCACTTAATGATTGTGTTCTTCGACATTCTGCTTCTTGATGACGACATCTGCCTTAGGAAGCCACATCGTGAGCGACGGCTACTGCTAAAGGATGTTGTAAAAGTAATAGATGGATATGCGGACATTGCAGAGCAACACATCGTCGAATTCTGCCGTCCCGACGGTCGATCGCGTCTAGAAACAATATTCTCGAGAGCCGTTACAGAGAGATGGGAAGGACTCGTCCTAAAAGGTTGTGAAGATCCTTATTTCTCCATCTTTCCTGGTTCAGAGAACGGCTCTGCTGGTCGCTGGATCAAGCTCAAGAAGGACTATATACCAGGGTTGGGTGACACCGTGGACCTGGCACTAGTCGGCGCAAAATATGACTCTCGTGATGCTGCTGCGTTGAATCTATCCACGACAATATTTTGGACACACTTTTACATCGGCTGTCTGGTCAACAAAGACGCCGTCCTACAGTCCGCAGCTCAGCCAAAGTTTCGAGTTATGGATGTGATTGACCGTAACTCCATGAGCCTGAAAAATATGCAAATTCTCAATCAGTTTGGGCGTTTTGGTGCTTGCAGTCTGGATTCAAACCATAGATTCCGGATAGAATTTGGAAAGGATAGCCTCTGCGACATGAATACCGCGTTCAAGAAACCGTTCGTCGTTGAGATGTTGGGAGGTGGATTCGAGAAGCCATCAGCTGCCAGATACTTTACCCTTCGATTTCCTCGAATTCAAAAGATTTTCCTAGACAGGTCATTTGAAGAGGCAGCCTCGTATCAAGAGCTCCAACTATTAGCTGAAGAAGCTCGGATGGTACCAGAAGAAGACTTGCATCAAGAGGAAGAGTGGAGAAGACAGCTCCAGCAAGGACAGGTGTCATCGCACTATATCGTGACAAAGTCACAGACCACATCCTCTGGGACAAGCTCGTGTCCAATGACAGCATCTAGCCCGAGCAAGGGACCGTCGTTCGAAGCTATCGCCACCTCTGTTATCGGAAGCCAAGTGCAACATTCATCGAGGAACTCCATCCGACAATCGAATCACGTCAACGAGGAACGCGTACCAGCAGACCCCATTCCCATTTTCGTGGATGATTCTACGACATCAGCATCGTCGCCGGAACCATCCGAGCCGCCTCGAAAGCTTTTGAGAAGCAATGACAACCTATCGTCATGTCAAAGAGGTAGTAAAAGACAAAACCAGGAGTCTTCATCTGATCCTTCCAAAGGCAACAGTTCTAGTTACGGCGAGGAGAATGGAACCATCTTTCCATCGAATGCCTCAAATGTGCAAGAAACCTCCATAACTTTACCTTTGCAACCGAGAAAGCGCCGAAAGCTCGCCGAGCGTCATGCTGCCAGTGTCGCTCTTGTCGTTCCTAGCTCTTGCAACCAACACCCATGCATCGAGTCACCGCTGACAACTATTCCATTATATTTCGGCCAGGACCTGGTTCATGATGACTCTGCCAACAGCTTAATCCCTCCCAGCTCATCCAATCTCGCCAAAGATACCCAGACCTTCGTACAGAAAGTATGTTCGAACAGACCATATCCTACCAGGAGCCCCAATCCAAGTACGGTATATCATGGCCTTGTCCTGGGCTTGTATATAGCAACAATATCGCAAGACTCGCTCGGGAACCTTCTTCTCGAACTCATCCAACAGGTCTCAACAGCCCTCAAACGCAACAGACATAAATCTCCACGAAATGGCAAGATTTTCATTCTTGATGCCAAATTCCTCACTCTCAAGGCAAGACTAGACGACCCCGGCTTTCTCCTTCGCATGACGTGGGAGACTATCGGGAGAGAATACTTCTACGCCTGCGTATCGTGGAGCTCGGAGACGGGCGTTGAGTACGCGAATGACGGTGTTTCGGAGATACCGGGGACCCCAGCGGATGGTGATGGAGGTCAACGGTTATGTCTACGGGATTTGATTAGGGCACAGAGTGCTGCGAGAGCACCGCGTATATATATAACGTTTGACAGCCGCGAATTGGGGGTTTTGGGAGATTTGAGTTCTTAATACATCCCTTGTGTTACGGTCCATATTATACCCTTGGGACAGGAGTTGGGGAATTGTTCTTGCTGGAGGGACTGTCTTGGAACCTTCTCTTTATATACAGGCGTTCTTTGTGTTCGGGCCATGGGATAATATATCAGTAGTCGAATGTATATATCACACGACGACTGAACGGAGAAGCCACTCGCCATACTATTTCTATTTGAAGTATGTGTCATATTGGTCTATATCAAGTTATACCCTACCCATCCATTCGACATAACGCCCTCGCTAAGCTTCATAAAAAGAGTACATCAACGTAGGGATGAACCCATTGGAATTACCCACCCCCTTCTCGTCTGGCCCGGACATCTCTCATCAAGGCCTTTGCCTCTTCGACTTCGACTCCGTCTTGACAAAGTTCACCCGCCAATTGATCTGCTCGTTCCAGGTCACCGCGGCGCAAGGCCCACCGCGCAAGCCACAGACGTGCCTTGGATGTCGTAGCTGTGACACCGGTACCATGATATGTACCATCCTCGCTATCGTTCTGGTTGCCGAACGAAGACGACTGCCGAGCACGCCGTGAGCCTTGCTGACCTTCACCACCCGACTGGTCATCGTCGTTGTCGTTGTCAGAGGCAAAGGATTCATCCTCGGGACCTTGGCCTGTTTCCTGCTGTAGCGTGAGCTCCATGTATGCGGCGGCTTCTTCTTCATCCCCGAGGCGCTCGTAGAGGGTGGCTATCTGGTGTAGGGTCTCGGGGTCGAGAATCTTGCGTCCCGGTCCGCCCATTCCACCGCCCTGCGAGGCGTCGTCTGCGTAATATGAACCGGCGACGAGAGCGCGCTTGAGCGCTTTGATGCTTTGCTCGACACGGCCCATCTTGGCATAGCAGGATCCAACCGCCTGCCACATTTTCGGATCATAGGGCCGCAACGCTGCTGCGCGCTGATAGTAGAATAGGGCGTAGAATGACATGTCGAGCACTTCGTACGCTTGGCCCAGCCCGTACCAAGCACGGTAATCTTTGCGGTTCACATCAACGGCCCGGCGGTAGGACTCGATTGCCGCGTGGGTATTTTTCATTTCGATGTATTCATGGCCCATGAGGGTCCAGGCCGAGAGAAAGTTCCGATCGAGTGTGAGAGCACGTCGGAAGTACATCACAGCTTTCTCATGTTCGGATTTTAGCGAGTAATAATTGCCGACAACACAGCATGTTTCAGGGCGGAACTTGTCGGTGGCGGTCGCAACCTGGGCGACGAAGGCTAGCTGTGGACGCGCTCCCATGACGTATAGTATATTGGAGTAGTGATCCAGGCTGTCAAGACGGTGAGGAGATGTTATCAATATCTCTGTAAATATATGTGATGCCTCTTCAAAGTCTACTAGGATAGTTAGCCCTGAGTTTGGAGACGGGAAGAGAAAGACCAGAACCTTTCGAATGGTAATAGAGAAGCGCTTTTTGTGTCTTTAGGAATGCGCTGGTGGGAAAGATTGTCTCGAGCTCTGACAGGGCCTGGTAGGTGTCTTCGGTCGCCTGGTAGAGCTCTTGGCTGCAATAAACGTGAAAGATGAGGGTCATGATGTTTTGAGGGAGAAGGTCCACTATTTGTTTCAACTGCGCAAAGGATCAGTAACTGTCATCAGATCAATCAGCAGCAAGCCAACGTACGTCTTCTGTGCTTGAGAGCAGATCGTTCAGCTCTTGCCAAGCACCCCAATGAAATGGGTTCAAGTGAACACTTCTGATAAGCCATTTCTTGGCTTCCTCGTCATTGCGACCTTTTAGAAGGACAACACCATAAAGGTACTCCAGCCAGCCCTGGTTGCGCTCTTCCAGGCCTCTTTCTCGTCTCTCCGCAAACCACCCTTCAAGCCCCCAAGCCAATCCGGGGAGTTCCCGGTTGACAGTCATCCCTCCGTCTGCCGGGCCTAGCACCATCTCGGTCTCTTCATCCTTTCGCTTCTCCCCCGCCAGATATTTGGCGTACAAGGCAAGGAACAGTGACTTTTGACTCAGCTTGGGGTATGGATTCCTTGCCGTGCTATTCTCTTTGGCACTCGAGTACGAAGTAGCTTTGGCTTTGCCTTTCTGCGGAGTCAATGATTGTCTCGCTTTCGGTTTCGGCGACGTCGTAGGAAGTGATGTGCTGGAGAGTGGAACAGGGGGTATGGTTGGTGGAAGGAAGACAGCAGCACAGCGGTCATACTCGCGCGTATCAAAGTAGGATTTCGCCAACAGATATTTATGAGCTTCTTGGGCCTCTAGCGCAAGTTCGAGAGGGTCTTGGCTGCGAAGGTAAGGATTCTGAGGAGTCGGAGGGGCATCGGCTATTTCCATTGGCGAGTCAGGGTCTGTATCATATTGATCAATCGGCAGGAGGGAGTCGAGCATCTCCGCAGCCCTGTGTTTGAGGAGGCCAAATCAGTTTAACGCTTAGCAAAGGGTCAATCTTGGCCTGTACCATTTGGCAGATTGGTAAAGACATCGCTCGGAGCATTTGATAGTCGCGTCTTCAAATCGATACTGTAGATCCTTGATATTGTCTTCCGTTATATTCACGGCCATCTTGATCAGGATTGAAGATCTTCCAAGATCCTATCGCACACGATGCCTCCGGTGGTGTGTTGGCATACGTTGTTTGAACGCGTCGTGAAGCTTCTTCTTTCGTAGTTCAACCGCTATCACATTCTTTTCTCGTGTGGATCCAGAACGTCGCTAGCTATCTCAACCGTCGCGTTGAATCTATTGTCGCGCCTTGCTCGAATCGCGAAATGGCCGACACAAAATGTTGACGTTGAGATGACCACGAGAGAGCTGCTGCTGCTGACCTCATGTAAGTCCAGGCAGTCCACAGGTGCTAATATACCTAGTATCTCCAAGTTCAGCAGCTAAAGACGACAAATGCTGCGAGAGAGAAGCTGACAATGCATAGAGGAGTGATCGTCAGCATAGTTGACTGACAAATTTCCCGATTGGGCCATTTCCCCATTGAGCTAGAGAGCAAACCTAACAAATAGTGCAAACAATGCAAATTTCCATCTCCGAGGGGTTTCCGTTATCGTAGATTATTATTTCCGCCGCTCCTCTTTTTTGGTATTAATCTGTAACATCAGTTGCTTAAAAAGGGGCTCGAAGATTATTCCATTGTACCCCCAAGACACTTTCAATACAAGCAGGATGGCGACTACCACCAGCCGTGAAGCCTTCGAGGCTGTTTTCCCCACATTGGCCGAAGATCTCCTGGCCCATGCTAAGAAATATAATCTGCCTGAGAATGCGTTGAAGTGGTTAGAACAGGTAAGCCCCTGTCGACGCGCCGCGCTTACAATTGATCTCAGAACAACCGTGAAGCTAACCAATATTCTTAATAGGTCATCAATGTCAATGTTCCTGGTGGAAAGCTCAATCGCGGCCTCTCTGTTCCAGATACCGGCCTCGCTTTACTGCAGAAACCCCTGACCGACGAGCAGTTCAAGCATCTCAGCATCCTGGGTTGGCTGACCGAGCTGCTCCAGGCTTTCTTCCTGGTCAGCGATGACATGATGGATGGCTCGATCACTCGTCGTGGCCAGCCGTGCTGGTACCGCCACCCCGGAGTCGGGCTGATCGCTATCAACGACGCGTTCATGCTCGAGACCGGCATCTACGTTATCCTCAAGAAGCACTTTCGCTCTCACCCTGCCTACGTCGATTTCCTTGAGCTGTTCCACGAGACCACCTGGCAGACAGAACTCGGTCAGCTGTGCGACCTCATCACCGCCCCTGAGGACAAGGTTGACCTGGACAACTTCTCCATGGAGAAGTACATGTTCATCGTGACCTACAAAACCGCTTACTACAGCTTCTATCTTCCCGTTGCTCTTGCTTTGCTCTACCTCGAACTTGCCACCCCAGAGAACCTTCAACAGACCCACGACATCCTGATTCCGCTGGGTCAGTACTTCCAGGTTCAGGACGACTACCTGGACGCCTATGGTGACCCGGCCGTTATTGGCAAGATCGGCACCGATATCCAGGACAACAAGTGCTCATGGCTGGTCAACCAAGCTCTTCAGCGCTGCAACACTGAGCAGCGCAAGCTCCTCGACACCGCCTACGGCCGCAAGGACAGCGAGCTTGAGGCCAAGGTCAAGGCGCTTTACAAGGAACTCGATTTGGAGAAGGTCTACAAGGAGTATGAGGAGAAGACCGTTGGTGAACTTCGCAGCAAGATCGCAGCCATTGACGAAAGTCAGGGCCTGAAAAAGGAGGTCTTCGAGGCATTCCTTGGCAAGATCTACAAGCGCACCAAATAGTCTCATTAAAAGTATGAGGCATGCTACATTCTGTCTCTTAATACCATGCCTTGATTCATTTAGTTTCATACCCCCACCAAACACCTAGAATAGCTAATGATTATATGACGTGCTGTTAACCTGCATGTATATACAGTTCATAAGCTCATGTTGTTAGACAGATGCTTTCTTGATACAAATATTTAATGCATTTATAGAGGCTTTTGATCTAGCACAATGCTGCAAGGGATGAACTGTACTTGATCAGGAGATGAGCGGGAAGCTGGTGGATTGAGGGCCTGTCTCGAGTAGTCGTGCCAATGCATGAATGGCCCCTTGTCTTCGACAATGGCAAACATCTGGGTGAAAGTAATTCGAAATCAGTCTGTTTGCCTCACTCAAGCAGTCCTAGTCCTCCAATGACGAGATAGAAGCACCCTTCAGCTGGCTTGGAAATCAATCCGGCCGGAGAAGCTAGGAGAGACGACTGGCGAGGCGTCTCTTATCTCCACTTAGAGCGGTGTCAATGTTAATGCCACTCTGACCTTGGAGTCATTGTCTTAGCCAATGTGATGTCAGGAGAAAACGGCGCGTTAAGGCACTCTCGATGAGGTTAAGCGGGTTGCTGCAGGTTGCTGCAGGCTTCTTCTCATTCCTCGAAGGAGGGCATTGATTGAGAAGCTGCGCATGATAACCGATCTGTATGAGAAGGCGAGCTTGATAATTTCTCAATGTATCTGTAATGAGAAGTAAGAGAGCGTCTGCAATGATGGCTGAAGATAAGAGTAGAGAAGAGCTGCGCGTGACTTGGGTTAGCAGACAATTGCAGCAACCTCACTCATCCTCCATCGTCGTCATTTTCCTCTGATTCAGATAGCATCATTCAGGAACGGACTCGATTGGCAGATAGACTCCATCTCGCTCCCAGCGCGTGCTCACTTGCTTCTTGGACCGTCGCTAAATCTCTAGCGTTTTGATTAATCCAAAGATGGAGATCTTGACTCCACCCGGCCACGCCATACCCGCTCGGCGTACAATCTCGGGCTTGGGATTGCCGGTTCACTGAGACAGCAGCACGCAATCAAGAAAGATGAAATGACTTTGCGTCCATTATAACAATCGTTGGCAACCGCCGGCCATCCAAGTCCATTATGAGTGAGACACAGCAGTCTGAACGGCTTCGAATGGGTGGATCTAAAGGGGGGTGGAGGCGACGAGATGGTGGTCGCTGTCGTGGAGACGTGGACGTCCGCGCGTCTATCGAAATAGTTCTGAATTCTGATGTCGCAGTTCGGTCGCTGGCCGCTCGAGCCATCGAGTACCTTTTATATATCGCTCTCTCTCCATTCTCTTCCCAAAGATATGAACCAGCCCAACATGTTGTCTTCGCGGCGGTCAACACACTGTTAGTGGCCCGGTCTCCTGTACCATACCCTGGGACATCTTTCTTCTTTGTCTTGATGTGATGAGGCTGCGAGATGCATGGTTCGCCGTCGCAACGGCATTCACTCCTGTACAAGCAGATCGCGGACCGTATTTCCAGTCGAGTCGCTTTGAGAACGGCGACCTTGGACAATGGCCCACGGAGACGTATCGTTCTTCCGCTCTGATGGGCCCCATATTGAACTACGTGGAGTCCAATCCTCCATGCAAGGATGGGCAATACACGCTGATTGCGCCCCGTGGAATGGCGGTGCGAAATCCGGGGCCCATGATCATCGATCAGGATGGTCACCTGGTGTGGACCAAATACTACGGCCAGACGTACAACGTGAACGTGTACAGGTACAAAGGCCAGGACTATCTCACGTTCTGGGTGGGTAACGATGGGATCGTTGGTCATGGCGACGGGACATACTACATGGTAAGCCCTGTGTCTGTGTCTACATGGTAAACAGGCGGCAGATGCCAATCCTCGTATAGCTAGATTCAGCCTACGAAGAGGCGTATACGGTCCGGGGAGCCAACGGTCTACCGGCAGACCTCCACGAGTTCCAGATCACCGGTGATGAAACCGCCGTCTTCACCGTCTACGACGTCGTTCCCGCAGATCTACGGTCCGCAGGCGGCCCCGAAAAGGGCTGGCTATGGGACGGCACATTCCAAGAGGTCGACATCGAGACCGGCCAGCTGCTCTTCCAGTGGCGCGCATCCGAGCACTTCAACCTCACCGACGGCTACCGCGGCCGCGAAGGCAATGGCGACTCCGAAGACCGCCCCTGGGACTTCTTCCACATCAACAGCGTCGACAAGGACTCCAAGGGCAACTTCCTAGTCTCCTCGCGCTACATGAGCTGTCTCACGTACATCGACGGCCGCACAGGCGACATCATCTGGCGCCTCGGCGGCAAGCACAACGACTTCCACGACCTCTCCGCCGGCGCCGCCACAAACTTCACCTGGCAGCATCACGCCCGCTTCCGCGACAACGGCACGGCCATCACGCTCTTCGATAACGCCTCCCGCGGCGAGGGCGCGCCCCGCCTCACCAGCCGAGGCCTCTACCTCGACCTCGATACGCACCTTATGACCGTCCGCCTCCGACACGAGTACTGGAACCCGCACCCCATCAGCAGCCAGTCCCAGGGGTCCGTCCAGCTCCTCGACACCGGCAACGTCCTCCTCGGCTACGGCGCCAACGCCGCTTGGACAGAGTACACCCTCGCCGGCGACGTCCTCTGCCACGTCCACTTCGGCCCGGCATCCGCCTTCGGCGCAGGCAACATCCTCTCCTACCGCGTCTTCAAACACGCCTGGACCGGCCGGCCGCGCACGAACCCGGCTCTCGCCTTGTATCGCTACGAAGCAGCCGTCAGCTGGAACGGGGCAACCGAGGTCGCAACCTGGGTCCTTGAGGGCTCGGACACGCCTGGCCCCAACGAGGACGAGTCAATAACCTTCCTCGCCGCCGTGCCCAAATCCGGGTTTGAAACTATCATCCCCATCCCCGCGCACACATCCCAGGATTACCTGCGCGTTCTTGGCCTCAATGCTACAGGCCAGATCCTCGGCGCGACGGCATGGATGCATTGGGACCCAGCGTCTGAGGAAGTGCTCCTCGGCCCAGGCGACACCGACAACAACGACGGCTCGTCCGCGATCGATGTGCGCGCGTTCCTGTTCTTTGCGGTTGGGTTCTCGTCTACTGTTGTTCTGGCTGTGTGTGCGTGGTTTCTCCGGCGGCGATTCGGGGCCCGAGAAGCTGGCCGGGAACGGGGTGCGTGGAAGCCTGTTGATGACTTCAATGGGGATGAGCATGGTCTTAGCGAGGGGGAGGTTGAGGGGGTTGAGTTTTCGCTGTTGGGGAATGAGCGATTATCGCGATCGGATTCCAGGGGGGAGTCTGATGATGATTGAGGCAGTCTGGAGTTGTATGCTACTCTTAGTGCTACTAATAACCACTTCTCATGGATTCGAAGTAATCTTACGAAGCGCAATGATAGGTTTACCTCAACAAGGACCAAAATAGCCATCGGACCTAAGATGTATTACAGCTATTCCAACTGAGTTGATCAATCCACGATTTCATTTGTTGTCTCACGAGACTAACGAGCGACTGACTAGCTATCTGGACCATAAACGATAGTGGGCCCAACATCAAGTCCTACTACCCAGAGAAAGGGGAAGTGCCTAAGCAGTAGCAGACACGGGAAGGCGCTTGAACCCGCCCTCAGTGGCAACCTGCTTCTGCAGCTCAGCCATGCGCTTCTGGTCACCAAGAGGGTCGGTGGAGTCCGCCTCCAGGTCCCAGGAGAGGTACTTGTTGGTGTAGTTGGGCTCAAAGTCCGCGTCGAGGATCCCCAGACGCTTTCCGTAGTTGGTGACCTTGGCCCAGTCACGCTGGACGTTCTTCAGGTCGCGGCTGAAGTACGCAAAGGAGCGCTCGAAGATCTTGCGGTTCACGGGGGTTCCCATGATAGGCTTGACGTCGATGTACTCCTCGTAGGCCTTGGCGGGCTCCGCGAGGACGTAGTCGGTGGCGCGCTTGACGGCGCGCATGAACTTCTGCACCTTATCTGGGTTGGCGGCCAGGAAGGCGTCGTTGGCGATGTAGAGGATGGAGCAGAAGCAGCAGCAGCCGAGCTCGGCGAGTTGGTCGATGCGGAGCATCTGGACGTCGTCGCGGGGACGGTTCTGAGAGGCGAGCCACTCGGCTAGCTCGACCATCTGCACGTTCTCGAGGCCGATGCCGGCGTCAATGTCGCCGCGGATGATGGCCTTGGTGACGTTCATGCCGCAGCGGACGGCAGTGTAGTCGTCGGCGGTCATGCCGTAATACTTGGTGAGCTCATCGATTTGGATCTTGCCAAACTCTCCGACATAGCCGATTCTCTTGCCCTTCAGGGAGCGAAAGTCCTCGGTGATTCCGCTATCCTTGAGATAGACAACACCAGTGAAAGGCTCGTCGAGCAGAGAGCCGATCGAGGTGACGGGAAAGTTACGAGCTTTAGCCTGGGCGACTGTAAGCATCAAACCATCAACGACACAAACAGCCACATACAGCCAGGGTATGAATCATAGCCTTGAAGCCCATGTCAACCTTGCCGCTGCCGATTATCTCGGTCACGTCGGAGGGGTCGTTCGGCTCCAGAAGAGCAACCTTGAGGCCCTCTTCCTTGAAGAAGCCCTTGCTGTGGGCAAGGTACAGAGGGGCATGGTAGGGCGTCGCGTGCCTACACAAGACAGACCACTTAGCAAGCTGGTCTCACAACACACAACACCAAACAGAGATCGGTGGCAGGACAATTGCAAGCCGTACCAGTTGGTCAAAAAGGTGATCTTGTCAGTAGACATCTTGACACGGATTCACTTGGACGGCAAATTGCAATTGTTCTGGAATCAGTCAGCAAACAGAGAGGCAAGCCCCCTCATCTTTCATAAGGGGGTAGGGGGACAATCAGTGCCACGCATGTCCTTTCGCTAGTATTATCTAGATCAAGTTATGACAGTATAATCTCAGAACGACCAGGTTTCTGTCTGATGACTGGGGCAATCAATCGGTATGCGAGGAATCCAAGCCTGTTTAGGCCGAATTGACCACAGACCGGTCGAGCATGCCGAACGTAAGCACCAGTCTTCAGACAGAAACCCAGATCGAACACCTGTCATGCGCGAGCAGTGACTGTTATTATACAATGTACGATACCTTGACCCATATCAACCCCTAGCGAAAATGACCCCGAGGGTCATCCTGACTGCGCGGCCCCATGGTGAGTCCTACCAAAGGGATGGCAGAAGTTTCTATCGATGAATTGACACGATGAAGCGAAGATAGAGTGGTGAAATGATAATTAGATGAGGAAGAGGAGGAGGAGGGGTAGAAATAGCAGGGCGGAGGGGAGCAGGCCGATTACCCCACCATGACCACAGATATCAGTCTCACCGGGATGGCTCCAACCTCTATCTACTTTTCAAGGTTCAAGGTTGCTATCCACTGTGGGCTACGAAAACAACCAATTGCTTTGATTGGCTTTGGACGTGTGCAGTATTACCGTTCTCATCACATCACTATGATTCTGGCCCCATCCTCCTCTCCAAGATCCGATAATTGCCGGACAGACCATGCGAATAATGACTCAATTCTCCAATAGGGAATGTTCGGATGGAAAGCAAACATGGATAGCCCAGTCCATGAATAATCATGCTCATATCACGTTCAAATAGTCGATGTATGAGCTACTGCTAGCAGATATTTGATTACAGTAGACGATTCGAGCCATACAAATGCAATTTCTCAAGGTAAGGCCTCATCTCTGTTGACATAGAATCCACCAGCATGGAGATTCAAGGGAAACAATGAACAGCACGCTATGTAGAGAGCAAGGCACAAATGACACAATGAACAGATGCAGACATGACATAGAATTCAGCAGCAGCACAGCACTCAATCATTAGTGATCATGATCAGATTGACACAACAAACAGTCTGGTCAACTAAGTCCACGTTGGTAATCTCCAAGAAAATATAGCACGTAGTTGAAATGATGATCCATAGAACAAGGAAAGAGGACATGCAGGTTTGATGCAAAACGAGAGAAAACAATGAAAATCAAATGAGAAAAATGAAGATCGACAATCAATGGGGTTACAGCTCCGGTGACTTGATTCTTTATATTTACATCATGCTCACTTGGAGTTGTGGATCCGCAAGTAATCAACCCGTCGATCATGGCCATCGGAATCAGCGGTCACCGTTAACGGGGATGCTATCCAATGGCGACGAAGGTCGGTCCGAAGACTTCTTCGTCCGTAGAGTGAGCGGGAAGTAATGGTCATCAGGCTCTTCCTCCTCGCTAGTACTGTGTCTTGTCAGTGATGTCCTGTCCTGTTGCCCGGATTTAGGTGGAGACTTACGGTAGACGCCATGCGATATAGTCCTCAGTGCCCAGACCCTCCTTAACTTCCTGAATGGTAGCAAAATCACCCGGAGTCATCACTCCAGATCGATCCCGCGGAGACCCGGGGACTGACAATGGACGCGAAAGCTTCTGCTCTGTTCCTCCAATGACGTCGAAATAGTCTTCGGTACCATCGAAGGACGAAGGGTAGGCTATACATGGAGTCAGCATCAAGTAAAAAGGCTGGGGACATGAGTTTCCTCACCTCTTCTTAGAGCCAGCTGTCTAGCCTTGACATATTCCAAACCCATACGCTTCCAATCGAGCAGATCACTCAAACGTTCCGTGCGGTTCCTTTGGTTAATGCGCTGTCGCCGACTCTTCTGGGTAAAGTTGAACATGAATTCACTCAGCTGATTGACAGAGTCATCAACGCCCTTCATGCGACGGTCCACAATGTAGATTCCATAGTCGGAGGAGTTTTCAATCAATTCCTCCATATAGCAGCCGAAACCGGACAAGTTGGTGGTGATGCTTGGAACGCCCATCACGGTACATTCTGCAGGCGTGTAACCCCAGGGTTCGTAGTACGATGGGAAGACTCCCAGATGCGTACCACGGACAAAGTCGTCGTAATCCAGAGGCAGAACAGGGTTGGAGGAGTTCAGGAACTCCGGATGGAAGATGACCTTGACGCGGTCCGTCGGGTAGTTGAAAAGCTGGACCCGACGGATTTGGTTGAGAATCGGATCCTCATGGTCATTGAGCATGTTGTGCGTCACAATCGGAGGCAGTCCGTGCCGCTTCATGGCGAAAAGTCTCCGACGCAGCAGCACACGGTCTTGGCTTGTAATCAAATCCTTCTCGTCGGGCATGTTGTCGCCTTCTTTCCAGGCTAGGCAACGCTCGTACATCCGTTTTCCGATACTCTTTTCGATCATCTCGATTGTATCTCGCAAGGACTTGACGACAGCTTGACCCTTGAGGGCCTCCACAGTCAGCGACGATGTCTGTGCGGGCATGATAATAAAGGCCACCACAGTCGTTTTGGACCCGCTAGCTTTGAGGCGATGATTGAGCCGAGCCAGGCCCTCGATGAACATATCAACTCCCTTATTCCGGAATTCATACCGCCCTGCCGTGAAGACGTAGAGTGTGTTGTCCAGATCAAAGTCATTTTGACCATAGAAATGACCGCGGACGAAGTCGTTGATCTTCTCTTTGGACTGGGAGTGCAAGTTTTGGAACTCATGCACTGCTGCGAATTTCTTGACATTCAATCCATTGGGAAGCACCCCGTCCGGTTTGCGCTTGAGTAGATGCTCACTCTCAAATGCAGTGATGTGTGAGACCGTAGTGAAAACATCTGCGCTGTGCGCGGCGGCTCTCTCAATGCAGTACCTATGATAGATACCTCTCTTGCCAGCCTCGGCGTCAACATCGAAATTCTGTAGATTGTTGTAAAAGTCGACAGATCCGGCGCAAAGATACCGACCAAGCAAAGTTGCATGAGTTGTGAAGATAGTGGTCAAATCCATGTGCCTCTTCTTGGTCAGAGGCAGGGCGACACCGGCAAGCCATTCGTGGAAATGAGCGACTACTGCACGTCGGCGTTCGTGAGCAATAAACTGAGGCCATCGGTTAGCATTGTCGCCTACGAGATCATTTTGCAGCAAGCGTCCACGGAAGCGCACGTACTTCTCCCAAAAACCATGCCACCAGGTAACCGAAGACAATGGTCTCATTGGTCTCCGTATCCGACGCCGGAGACGGAATGCCGGCGATATTCCAGAGGTCGCCCTTCCACTCATCCAGGTACTTGTATCCAGTTCCTGTATCGATGAGGAGAACCCGGGGAGCACCCTCAATCAGCCAGCGACCATACACCATGTCAATGCCACGCTCCTTCATGGAGTTCATGGTCTCCACCATGCGGGGGTTCGAGGGAGTCAGCTCCTCCACCTCCACGGCTGCGGAGGCCCGGTTCAGAGGGCCGATCAGGGTGTACCGATCGCCATATTCAGCTGTAGTGACTGGGGCTTTAGATTTGAGCACGGAGTAAATACCACCGACTCGGTTGGCGACTTCGGTAGCAATCTCAAAGAGGATGTGGTTGCGCACATCTCTCTTGGGAGGGTCGGGACCAGTATCCTCGCTGTCCATTGTGATGCCTTGAATTGTAGATTAGGAGCTGTAGGAGTATGCAATATCGTAAGAATCAAAGTAGAAATAATTGAAGCCAATCTCAGGCAGAGCTGACCAGCACGAAGCACAATCCAGCTGGAGTCAAAGGTAACAAAAAGAGAAAGGTGGGCGCTGACGAAAAGAAATGGAAGAGGCACGAACCTGCAGCTTCTCGTCTCCCGTCTTTCCTTTTCTCTTCTCCAAGAAAAAGGTTGCTTCGACCGTGCGGGGGTCCGAGTGGCGGGGATTAGTCTAGTGTGGGAGGTTGGTTCTGCGTTTGTCCAGATCCAGCTGCGGGTGAGGTTCTTCTTGTCTCAGGTACCCGAGGAGCTCAGAGGCCGCACGAGGGATGAAGAGGTTTTGAAGGGAGTTCAAAATATAGTGAAGAGGTAGAATTATAAAACTTGGAATGCCAATAATTTATCTGACGAAAAAGAAAATTTCTGCGCTCCCTAGTTCGCCTCCTTTTTAATGTACTGTCTTGCTGCTTGCTTAAAAGTGTTGGGGGGTTGCGCACCTAGACCAAGGACAAGGAAGAGATGCTACCGTTCTTGCAGGCCTTGCGCCCTTAGCCCGGCCAAGCTTGACCAGGGTTTTGTGTCTGTGCAACCACTGTTCTTCTGCTTTTTAACTACTTTTTATTTTCTGTTTCCACAATTGAGTACTGCGTACTTGACTAATTTAGTAGCAGTGTTAATTTGCATCGGAGTAGACCAGAAATGTTCTCGGTGTGCAATGGTAGCTTTGCGCCTTTATTTCATGCAGTATGTACTTCCGTAACTAGTGCTAATTGAGCTTTGCCACTACAAGGGTCTCGCCCTCCTACATAAACTGTCGATCGTTCGAATTACCCACCATTGCAGAACTAATCCAACAAGAGATTGATGGTCAACAGGTCATGTCATTTTTTGATAATGGTTCTGTAATGATGGTGTAGCATACCTCACAGGTAAGGTACTAACTGCTAACTAAGAATCCCCGCTCGACAACCGGACAGGACAGCAGATCTGGGGAAAGCTGCTGGTTTATGATGTCATGACCCGCCCGTCAGGATCATAGCATGTGACTTTTTTCTGCCAATCAGGTTTTGACCACTTTTAGCGTGTTGAGTCCTGCGCTGTTATAGAGAAGTACCATGGACACTACATTAGACTTCCCTGATGATCATAGCTAGAGAGGTACATTTGTGCCGTTCAATAAACCCCTCACTCCAAATAACTTTGTTCTTCTGTGCAAACTGATCAAAAGTTCTTGCAGCTCATCCAGTGACTTTTTCCACTGTGTTGCTCATTCCAGTCTCTAAGCCAGTTGATGCTGCAGTCGCGAGGTTACTCGGAAATCGGGCATAGTAGCCTGAGACGCCAGCCTTGGCCAATGCTTGACCCGTCGGCCCAAGATCGCAGGCAGCTTCTCGGCTATCTGATCATACGTGGGAAGCTCTGGTCCTAGAATGCGGTGATCACGATTGTGTGATTGAGGATCTGTCAGGGCTCGAAAAGCGACTGCGGCAATGTCAATGGCACTGATGAAGGGGATTGCCACGCCGCAGGCTGTGTAGATCTTGCTCTGATTGCGAATCACTGCACATGGGGCCTCTTCTAAGAGGTTCTTTGATGCCACAATGACGAAAGCAACAAGTTAGAAGGTTCAATGAAGAGATAACTGAGTGCTTACCCATAGACCAACTTGGACGCAGGACACACTAATCGTTTTGCTATCGAGAAATGCTGCCAGACCATGCCCATGTCTGGTTTGCCTGACTAGGTACCGGCGACCAAGACATATCCCCCAACTGGGTAGTTCCCGCGCGTATACTCGATGAATACAATCAGGGGCTTCCATGGCTCAGGCACCAACGACTCCGTGAGCAGATCGCCGATATACTTTCGCCTTCCACAAACTGATACAGGTGGATTTGTCGAGCTAGCCAAAGGTCACCGCTGGCATACCTGGTGATGCCGCTGCAGAACCGCACGAGAAACATACCTATTGACCTTATTGTTTTACTGTTCCCTCGTCGTCTAGACACTCCAGTCTCCAGAGCACGAAGATCTGGCCCAGCTTGGCCCCCTGCCTGAAAGATGGCAGATCTAATGAGGATAGATATGGATGAGGAGCCTGGTGGGCGTTAGAAATAAATATCAAAGTGCTCTATTTCATCACGTCTATCCATTTTATAACTAGAATCTGTCTATAATCAAGCCAATGGGAAGAAAGCTGTTGCACCGTCTACCTCAAGGGAGAATCACAATCTTCCCTTCTGCTTCATTCTCTTCCATACACCGATGGGCCTCCGCAATCTGTTCCATCCGCAACACTCGTCCTATCTTGAATTTCAAACTTCCCTGCTCAACCAGCCTCAGTATCGCATCCAGCGGCGTGCTCATGAAATCCTCAGACGTCCCCCGGTACACCGTCAGCTTGATCCCCGAGGGAATCAAGTCCATCAGATCCACCTTCTCCAGACCCCCATTCTCACTCAACCTGCCAACCAGAGATACAATACCCCCTTTCTTCACGCACCGCAGCGAGTCCGCCAAAGTCGCCGTACCCACCAGCTCAAGCACTTTATCATAGTAACCCCCCGAGCCAGCCTCCCGAATCTGCTCCGCAACCGCCCCATCATCAATCCAGACCCGATCCGCCCCATTCTCAAGCAACATCGCCCCCCGCTCCAATGAATGCATACCATACAGACCAGACCAGACCAGGTCCAAACGCACCGCGCAGACCCAGACC